>JAOBRD020918670.1:0-12475 GCA_027575215.2 Hydrozoanthus sils | reverse complement strand
GCTTGTCTGTCAATATTATAGTTAACATCCTCATACTACTACTTTAAAGGTTCTTGCAATGTTCAGTGTCGCCGATACAACCGCCTTTTGTATTCTCTCTAATACTTGAGAGGTCTTACTCGCTTGGCTAAGCTTGTCTAAGAGTCTCAGAGTCTTGTAACTTTTCTTGACTTTATTCTGCTTCTTGAGTACAGGGTAGCTTTTCTTCTTATTCTTCGACAGTACTTCGAATACTACTGCTAGTAGTGCTGACTTAAACTAGTTTCTTGCTATCTTTTTATAAGCTCTTGTTATTCTTATCTCTAGTACTTGTTTTTCAGCCTAAGGGAATTTCTTATAAAGACAAAAGTTACAATAGTAATTGCGAAATTTATGCGAAGACGTGTCCTAATTATTTTGTTTTTATCTAAAGTCGCTTTCCATTTGACCAGTCTGGCCGGCCAAAAAGAACTGTTTCTGGCTGGTTTAAATGGAAAGGTCCAGGGCAAATCAGAAAAAAGCTGTTAAGTTGAGACGTTTTCCAAATCTTACTAGCACGCAGCAAAACTTGAGAAGGGGCGCGCATACATTTTTCCCGCCACAACTCTCCAAATTCCCGCGCTTTAGCCGACCGGAGCGGGAGAACTGAACGGCGCAGATCCGCGAGCAGGGCCATTCTGGCCAGAACCAGTACTGAGAACTCGTGCGCTCCATTTAATAACTAGCTGGTCGGACCCGCTAGACCGGTCAAATGGAAAGCGCCTTAAGATGAAAGTTTGCCAAGGTTAAAATTGACTACAACTACAGAATGCGTAGGATATAGTGCATGCACATAACTAGAAGTATGTTCCTTTATGTTTAATTAAGCTAATGGGAGAGACTACTAGAACAAGTACTTCGTTTAGTAATCAAAAGCTTATTAGAATCAAATATACTTGATTAAAGGGGAACTGGACCCTAAAATCAACTTTTGTCAAACAAAATTTTTAACTGCGTGTGAAAACGATATTAAAATAATTTCTCGTATCGCGCTGATTTTTCGAGAAATTCGAGTTTAAAACACGTTACTTGCCGCATTGTACCAGCGGCTCAGAAATAAGGGTTAAGCGGAGAGAATGTGAGGCTATGACGTCAGACATGGATAAGAATTGGCTCGGACTGAAAAGATTCATCATTGGAGTGAGATACCGCACATAACGTAAGTTGTAACTTTCACTCTTGACTGTGTAAGCGAGCTTATGACAACAAAAACTGTTCACGCGCTCGCTCGCTCCCATAAACTACGTCACACGTTACCCTGGTTTATCGCTGACAAGTCGACAAGCGCCCACGCTCAATGACCCGAAACACGCCCATACAAACTAGAATCTCTCGGAAAATCAGCGCGACACAAGAAAAAAAAAATTAGATATGTTCTCAACACCTTGATCGATTTCATTTAAAAAATGTTGATTTTAGAGTTCAGTTCCCCTTTAACCTTTGACTATAAGTTAACCAAAAATGAGTCCGAATACCGAATAAGATCTCAACTAAAATTATTACATAAAAATTCTATTTTTGTATTATAAATATTTTATACCTTAAATGTTGTATTTACTCAGAGTTTGGCTAAACTTCATGCTTGTTCAAACAAACGTGACTTTAGTTGGACTTGCGACTAAAACTTGTAAGTAAACCAATTGCTGAGTAAACAAAACCTTTTTCTATCCATCCTAAAGTAAATGTTTTTCAAAAACATGCTTATTGCTTTTCTAAAAATATCGACAAAGTAGACTAATGGTAGCTTCTAGAAGTTTCTCAAAACGAATTCTTTAAGTGTGTTTATTTCTATTTGAAAAGTTAAATATACTTACATATTTTATGAAAACAGGAACAAGAGTTCCAATAATAACTTTGCGATCTTTAACAAATTCAATACGCAGTAAGAGCAAGTTATAGCACCATAAATCTTTATTGTAATATAAGGGAAAAGGTCAAAATAATGGTACTTCCTAGGAACCCAATTTAGGGGGGTGGGGTATTATGTGCCGCCACCCACCACCTTTTTTCAAAAAGGCTGAATTTCAGGAGCAAATATCATGTTCAGTAAAATAGATATTTATAAAGTGCTTGCACCAACGCCTTCCTTGTGGAGACAATAAAAAGCAATACCCCTAAATCAGGTTTTGAGAAATTGAGCTCTAAAAAAGTTGGGTGGGGTGGGGTAGGGGGGTCTCTGCCGCCACCCACCACCTCCCCCGACAAAATTGGGTTCCTTAAAAATACCATTGTTTTGACTTTTCCCTTATAAAGGCCTGTAGCTTGTGTCCTCTATATTTCCCTCACGTTCTCAAATGCCCGGAGTGTTTTCTCATATTCTAATACGTACTCGCCTTAGGCTTTTTTAATTTGTCAAACACAAATCTATTGGGCTCGGTCAAAAAAGCTACAACTGTTTGCTGTATTCGCGCCCAGTTTTTTTGTTTATACTTTGTGACCACGACCCTAGGCCTGTTGTATTGGGTAGTATGACAATCGTTCTTAAACTCTGACAAACTACCCATAATATGTCTTTTCGTGTAACAACAGACCTCAGAGATACTTGATGAACATAGAACTGAAGTTAAACAAATCTCACTGAATGTAATCGAGACCTATACACATTAACTTCATGTACTTGTCAACAGCTTTATTTGGACAACAGCTTTAATTTATCTTTCAATCTCCCGTTTACGTTTATTTCTCGTTGTGCACGACCATCAACTAAACACGGAGATTCCAACTTTCGAGCTTCAAAATGCGGGAGATTTTTTTGGGCTAGAATTTTTGTATCGACTCGGTTTTACATTGCTTCGCATCATATCTCCTATGTAGCCTATTTTTTTTATATACATAGTACTGTTTGGTTATATGTAACGAAGTATTCAGTGTTTATCGCGATCCAAAGAAGCGCGAGGCTGTATAAAGCCTAAAACACGATAGTAAGAAATCAGAACACTGCTTACGGTAGTTTATGTTGCATTGTCTGTCCTTCATGACATGAGTCGGGAGTATATTGTGGTTTTATAACTTTTATTTTTCTAAACTTTCTTTAAAAATGCGGGAGATTTTACATTACAGTAAAATACGGGAGAGCGGAAGATCGCCATTCTCCCGCAAAATGCGCGAGAAATGGCCTCCCTGTAAATGCTGCCCTCGAATATACGCGCAAGCGAAAGTCTTTTGTTTTTCGAAAAATAAAGAGCCATAAAAGTTGGAAATAGTTTTAATACTGCCGGCTTGCTCTCTCGTGAATGTTTTCTGTTTTGAGGTTGTTGTAGAATGTCAAAATTGTATTGGTGTTTGATTTTGTAAGTGATGCTTGTTTATTAACTTTAGGAAATGCACCAGTCCCTCATGCAACGCCGATACCATAGTTTTGGAAAAACAAGAATGGGCGCCTATTGAAATTTCACAAAACAAGGTCATTCTTGCTGTTCAGCCTATAGAGCAAGTAATATTGTGTCTGCTTTTGTTGTTCTGTTTGCAAATCGTTTTTCAATATGGTTGAGACAATTTTTTAGTATAACTTAGCATAATTAGCACTTGACTTATCTAAAGGCGCGTTTGGCTTATTCATGTCATGTCTGTGCGATCTTTTGCATGTTTAAAAACCCTTCGGCCCTCAATACTAACCAATAATGTGGGGTTGTTTTGATTTTAATTGGTATCATTTACAAGATATGAGACATTTTCTCGGCGCACAAAGAAATGATTATCATATGCATTGAGCAATCTCAACGTGTTCTTAAATTGTTACGATTTTCAGCCTCAAAGTTAATTTAAAATATGTTTATATGGAACAGTATATTATAGCCGTATCCTAGTTTCAAAAATCAGGATGTAACTAATTTTTTGGCCTAAAATCTTAAGGGCATAAATTAAAAAAATTATGTTATGCTAATTGACGCGTGCGATTAACACGTCGCAGTAGTGGCGTGATTGAAATGGCGCCTTTTTTTTGTTAAACCAGTTTTCAATATTTCTAAAGAAGTTTAACGGCTAGTAACTTTTTTTTATTACTGACTAATTTTTACTAACCAAACAAAAATCTGCAAGGCCTTGAAACTGCGTACATGAAGGATTTTCTCCGTTTCGGTTGAAGTAGCAACAATTTGAAATATTAGCATGACAAAAAAATATCGCTTGATTGCTGACAGCTCTGTTAAAAGTTGGGGCAAAATTACAAAGTGAATGCATTTGGTAGGCGATGTTAATAACACCATCGAAGAATAATCGACAGTTTACACTGAATGACCCAAAGTAATGAAGAGATCTCCTCTACAAAGTTAACGCGAAGCTAAATTGTACTGATAAAGTCGTACTCGATATCTGTCGACCCTTCAAACCCTTGAGGGGCGGACACCGTGATAATTCAGTCTTCCCGCCTTTGTCGTTGGCTGCGGTTTTATAACTGATACAGTCGTCTTAACGAACAGTAACTGAACAGCTTTATCGAGGTATAACGTACTGAAAAGCGAAGGCTGCGTACAAGCTCAAAGAAAGAAGCTTGGCTTACACTTTGTAAACAGTAACGACACAAGAAATTGGATGGCAATGATTTTAATTCTGAATATGTAAAAGAGCTCCAACTTCGCAACTACTGGTAACTGATTTGAATAGAATTAACATTTAACTTGACAGGACAAACTAAACTTTCTATAAAGTTGTGGGCTCTGAGCTGCTGCGCTCCGCAGGCGACTTGCCGTGAACTTTGTGCATAATAGTTTGGGTGGGATAATATCAAATTATCCAAGAAGAGCAATCAACTTCAACCAAATCTTACTTTCAACTTATTTCGCCGGCCAAGCAATACTCAGTGTTTGGTGTCATAGTATTTCTAATTCAGTAAGCTGAAGATTTCTATCGAAGCATAGACATAAATATTTTGCAACTTGAAAGGTGTCATTTTAATTGAGCTCATCGAGACTCCGTCGGTCAAACGGAGACAATTAAACAATGTCGACCTCTTACTGTGATTATGGCGTATCTGAAAAGAATTCACTGCTCTTGTCTTCTAAACACGAGAGCAAAAGAAGAGGGAAATCTAGTCTATGCGACGACAAAATCCCCAGGTCCAAGCAAAGAGAAGGTGTGACGGTCAATAAGGACAACAAAATGAACAATAACTGGGGTGACCATCCATTGAAAAACTCCGCCTCACTTGGTGTGAAACAAGTCAACCCAGACCAGTTCAGTGTCATGGATCAGTTCAGTGCCATTCTGGGCCCAGAACCGAACCAGAAAGTTCTGGCTGAGAAAAGTTCTTCGTGCTTCAGTTACGAGGAGGAAGGAACAAAGAAGTCTAGTTCTCTGCTGGACTCCAAACCACTTCCCACGCAACTTCGGGAAAAATGGCGGCTGTCTGCCCTCGCAGTCGGTTTTATAGCGATGGTTATGATTATAACATTTAGTGTGCTTCTATTCTTAGAATCGAATGTACTTCGCAATTCATCCGTAGTTGGTCTTGCCACGGATATCGTCTGCTGCTTTCTTCTCTACGCTGCTACGCTGTGGAGATTTCGATACACCGAGGGAAGTTCTTACACGCGGGATCGGGAGGCTCCCTCAGTTCGCGTGGCTTTAGTAACGCTTATTGTCTTAGGTGTGGGAACATGCGTAAAAGAAATCATGTTCCTTTACTACCATCAGCATCATCCCCCTAAAACAATCATGATTTTCATCCTTCTCGCCGCCGAATGCGTTGTGCTTAGCTGCCTCGCGTTTGGTCTCCTCAGCGTCTCAGGAAAACTTGATAGCTACCTTGTAAAACTCAACGCGTACGGGACCTTTGTGTTTGTTGCCTTGGCGATAGTTTCCATAGCAGCCAGTTTGGTGTATCGTTTCACTCACCCTGAATTGTGGTTTCTGGAGCCCGTGCTAATTCTTGCAGTTGGAATTGTTACAGATGTGTACGGAGTGACAGTGTTTGCAGCAGTAATGAAGGATGGATAAATCGTTTTTTATCAACATCTAACTTCTCCTTACATTACTCAAATGACAACGAATTTAGCAATGAAAAATTTAGATCAATCGAACAAAGCAAACAACTGAGGATGAAAACCAAAATTATTTTTTAGTTTTAATCATTATTGAGTTGAAGGATCACAACATTACCTTCTGCTGTTACTATAAAGTGAAAACTATACTTTAAAAGGCAATTAGGGGGACAAATTATAGAAACTCTATTTGCGTTTCAAAATCAACCATAGCGATAAGATTTATATGAGCTTACAAATTAAACAAAATGACACAAATTTTACAGAAAGAATCTAAACTGAACTTTACTCGCTAACGGGTTAGTTCAGCTTGTTGAAGAATCGTCAATGTGTGAGAGCTCTGCCGTTAGAACATTTAGTTTGTGGCTTTTCTTGCAATTCGCGGAGCAAGGGTTGTTAAGATAGTGATGTGGATGTTGTAGTCAGCCCAAGGATTATAATTGGTTGTTTTTGAAATATAAAATGTTTAGTTAAACCGGTAAAGTAGTTGAATTCTTATCTAACCAGAAAGGACTGAAGTTCACCCCCCCCAACTCAAATGTTTTTTACTATGCGTCGGGGGGGGTGGTTATAGAGAATTTACGGTATTTTAAACTCGCAGTGTACGAAGTTCCTTTAGCTCTGTATGGGCAAGCAACTCGTTTGTTATGTCCTTTAAACCTTGTTTACTAAGTTGATGTAAAGATTAAAGAAAGAAAGAAATAAACTTGACTTGAGTCAAAAGTTACGTTAAATGCTACGCCGATTGTTGTTTAAAAACGTGTTTTGACTTTATTGGTAAACGATCCTTTTCAATACCTGCAAAAAGACACTATTAATTCTTGTTCATATATCCTTACCGCTAATAGCAACCTTGTTCCCAGGACCACTCCCTTGGAATCCAGAAGTAAAAGGAGAGGTCCTATTAGGAACGTGGTTGAAATTGCCACTTTTTCAGACCTGGACTACAAGCAGCTCAGGTATTTTCGTGTGTTGGAATCGAAATAGTTCGGATTGGATGACGTTCGATTCTAAACCTGACTTTCATGTAAAGCATCAACCCGACTCGTTATGGTCATTGTATAATTTTTAGCATGCAGATGCTTACAGAATAGTACAGAGATTGTAAAGTTGTTTTTTGTTTCTTGGCAAAGAACTTTACATTTTCAAGTTCTCGCAGATGCAACAGACCCTTCGCCTCTCGGCCAAATGTTCATTTTCAGGCCTCAAGCATTATCTAACGACATACCAGCCATTTGAAGAGGTTTTTTTTTATTAATCATACTTGTAAGTGGAAGAGAACCAATCAATTTTCTGAAAAATTTCATATCCGAGCAGTGGTTTGACTTTCCAGTTGCTTGTTCACAGGTAGCCCAAGCTATGTGTGTGTGACGCTACTTTATTCATAAAGCAAATAAACGAGAATTTACAGTTTGCCTTGAAAGGTTGAAATGAATTAAATGTTATTAAATACCTTGATTTCCTCGAGTTGTTGTCCTTTCCCATTCTTCTGTGGTGTTTTGGGGTAGTTTCTTTATGAGTGATTCAATGATTCATAAAGAAACACAACCCAAAACACCACTGAATGTTGAAAAACGACAATTCGAGGAAATCGAGGTATTTCATAACATTTACATCATTTCAATAACGTTTCGAGGAAAACTGTAAAACCTCATACAATTTCCTTATAAATAAAATAGCGTCACGCACATAGCTGGGCTACCTGTGGCTTTTTTCATGAGCAAAACATTTTATCCGGCGCGTTCTAAACGATTTCTGTTGCGCGAAGGTAGCAAACCGTCCCACCATGCATTCTTCAGCTGCCAGTGTTCAAATTCGTTGCTCCTGTCCACTCTTCGGCCGAAATTCCTTTTTCAAAATCATCACTCCAATACAATGTTCAATTACGTTCGCACATTTATTTTTGCTAGTGTTGTTGTACTATGTGTAAGCGTGCCATTTGAACATTAGTGTACATCATCAACTCCTTGGGGCGCTCAGTATTACCGAAACGAGATCAATTAAAAATTTGGAATAGTCAGTAACCGTTCGAGCACACAGCATGTGACAAGATGTGAAAACAAGCGTCTTAGAAGTCACTGCTGGAAAATAAAAACACTTGTACCTGGAGCGAAATAAAATTTTTTCTACTTCTGCACATTCACAACAATACCCGGCGCGGATTTAGGGGAGGGGCCGCCCCCTTCCCCCCCCCCCCCAGTGGAACAGCTAACTTTTATAATGTAGAAATATAGTATTTACAGTCACCTATTTAAAAAAGGCTAAAATTACATTACGTTCTTATTGATCTAAGAAATGTAAACACTAATGATGTTTATTCAGTCATGCATCAGAAACTTGGTCTGCTTATAAAGCCTTTCTTAGATTTTGGCTCGCTACCGTAAAGTTCCACGTACCCTAATCATGATGTGAATTCAGGTTTTTCTTTACATGAAAGGGTAAACCTTACGCAAAGTTTTCAAACACACTGTTATTATGTGTGCCTTTGAACGAGTCAGGCTTTACGAAACGCTTGCAGAGTGTTAGGCACCGTGGAGCTATAGAGCTGGGTGGGCTTTATTCTCAACAATACGTTTGCCCCAGAAAACTAACAATTGACGTTGAAAAATATGACAAAATTTTGTTTGGACTGATAAAAGTAAATGCACTTCCCACCACCCAGAAGTTCAAAATTTCTCTCGGACTTCCCTAGAAAGCTTTGGCGCCTGTTTGGTTGGGTTATGCACAAGCTTAACTGCCCCAAATATGCTCCGCGGCCCCCCAAATGTGGCCGAGGGATGAGGGCTTGACTTGAGGTTTACGCCCCCCCCTTCCCCTTCCCCTTCCCTAGCTTCCTGGATCCGCGCCTGAATACCTTGCGAAGCTCAATTGGCGACAGCCATAAGTTGGTAGATTAAAAAAATATATTTATAGTCGTTCGTTTTAAAGTTTTCGGGGATAACAAACGGGAGAACAATAAATCGCTGAGGCGTAGCCACTAAGTCGTAAAGGTAAAATAGTACAGATGTATTAACCCTTATCCTGCACGCTATATTTTTAAAAATCAAAATCATAAATTCTCAATAAAATAACAAACTTCGAAATTTCTTGAAACAATGGACATTTTCAGAATCTACTTGTAGAGACAAAGAAAATGAATGGTCACTTTATAGGTTTTCACGCAGTGGTTTTAAAGTTAGAACAATTTTAGATTTTGTGAAGTCATTTTTTAGCAGGTTAAGGCACAGGGAGCCCACGTGTTTTATCTTCATTCCGATATGCGGGTGAAATGAGTGCCCAGATAATGAGATACACAAAAATCAAATGTTTAGTGCCCGATCCATGCTTTTATACATGGATGGATTTCATCGTGAAAAGAATTAAGCATGTTTGGAGTTGGTTTTTGTGTATCTCATTATCTGGGCACTCAAACCACTCACATATCGGAATGAAGAGGCAACAGGGCTCAGCTTACTAATGTTAACACAGGCAAGTAAGAAAGTAGTCAAATCTCGTACAATGAATTTAATTCATTTCATTATATTCAGATAAAACGCGTGGGATCCTTGTGTTTAATAGCAGTAAAAGCAGCTAATAAGAGGCTACCAAAACTACTTTCCTTTTCAACTCACAGGAGTATCCCCGCTATACCCATCTTACTGGCTAACTGTTCGAGTGTTTTCTTGCCTGTATATATCTCTCACAAACAGTTTTCCCTGCAGTTTATACAAAATGTTCGTGCACGTGCAGTAATTAAACTTAGTTCTGGGCTTAACTAAGATAGATTTTGTTGAAGAACTTCATCTTCAATTACCAAACGAACATTTTCTAAAACAAACTTAAATTATCAGGAAGAAAACTGCTACCTTCGTTAAAACAGTTTGAAAGATAATTTGTCCTGTCTAAACTTGTATTAGATAGCTATTATAACAAGGCGATATGATGATAAAAAACGTGAATGGTTTTGAAAAAAATAAACTTTCAAACAGTTTGTATTGGAAGAATTACCATTAAACTTGTCTCCTACAAATTCTAAACAAAAAATATCTTGGATCTTGCTTTGAACCAAGCAAAACTATTCAGTTCTAAGGGTACGACTAAAATTGTAATACTAACAAATTGTGACTTTGAGTCTAACTAAAATCTCAGTTGTAAAATATTTACATACTTGTTAAATTTGCAATGCAGACAAACTTCTAGGCTTGACAAACGAATGGCTTTTTCCGGGAAATCTCTTCTTAATTTAGATTTTAATTTTCAATAGGCGAATATATACAATCTTCCTAACAAGATTTAAAAACATTTGAACCGGCTCATACCATCGCGAGTATAAAGCAAAAGCGCAGACGGGAGACACCTTCTGTTCAAATTTGGACTTAAAAAAAGGCAGAATGGCGGAAGCAAAGAATGAAATAAATCCAAAATTCTTGTTTCAGTCGTTAACAAAAAGGTCCACAAAAAACGAGCAGTGTAATACAGAATCTACCTTCGCTACCTGGGAGTTATTGAGACGTTGACAACTTCCGTTCGGTGAATTGCAGTAGTCAGTCGGTCTTAATTTCTTCTTTTTTCACGTTAGCTGGGCTCCAATACTTCCACTTATATTCGTTAGGGATGAGCAGAGAATTGATTTGAATCTGTGGGTTCAACTCTCTTGCTTTGTCATAGCACTCCAGCATATCTGCTATCGTTGCCTTATTAAGCGGTAACAGCTTGGATCTTATGTAGCCGAGTTGTCGGTGTTGCTTCGCGAGGTAAGTCTTGCTTTCTTTTTTGGTTAGCTGCATAGCTGTAATAACATAAACTTGCGCATCAAGCAAGAACCCTGCCAACATTTTGGGTTTGCCAATTTTTTCTTTTAATGAAGCAGTATAAATGTTGTACTTACAGCACGCGTACTCGAAAGCTACATATGCGGATGACTGCAAAATGGTCGAGCCCACTGCTTCAAACAGCTTATGCCCATTTTGAAGGCATCCTAATGTGGCTGGGGTTTTGCTACCACGCACTACCACTGGACGACAAAATTCAACAGCACGTTGAACAACAGGGTGCAACTCGCCTAACGTCGACCCTTTTTCAGCCAATTGCTTAACTAGTTCAACTCCAATGTCAACATTTGGTGGTTCATTACTCAACCACTGCCTCAACTTTGTAAGAAGTGGAATTCTTTGTTTAACAAGCTCCAACTCGCTTTTACGTGCATCATATAACATTTGGGTGTACTTTTGAATGTCCGGGTGAAACATATTTCCACCATGAAGTTCCAAAATTTTGACAAACAAAACTTCGGAGCACATTTCCGGATGGCTGTCGAGGAATCCCATTAGAATTCTAATGGCTTCTTTTGTTTCCCCTTTAGCGACAAGAACTTCTGCGTCCGTGAGAAGGGTGCATGTGATGTATTTTGGATGGCTAGGCAACGTGACTTGAAAGTACGCAGCATCAAACTCAAACTTCGGTGGTGAGTTCTCATTTCTCTTCATTGTCTTAAAAATAGTGTTTACACCAGTATACCTTGCTTCGGCAAGCCGCAGCTGTTTTAGATGTTCACCGATCCTTCTGTTACGTGCTGGAACATGGGGTCGCCTTCGCCGTCCATCTTCAAAATGCTCAGGCTTCAAACTTGGATGGGGTCCAGGATAGCTAATTATTTCAATGCAGTCTGGCCTCATATGAACTTTGATCGGATCACTATGTTCCGCTTCGTAGCCTCTGTGGTAAGCTGCATTCACTAGTGCTTCTCTCAGCGCTTGTTCCGGGTAAGATTCACATGCATAGGACACTTCTTCTTGAGTGTGCTCCAAAATGTATGACAGGCACTTGCGCACCTGCAAGTCAATCGGCCCTGAAAATGGTATCTCTTCAATGACATCGTCATCTCGGCTGTATCGGCCAATTTCAATCTTTGCTCCCTGGAAGAAATCAAATGGTTTTGGGTTAAAAAACAGAAGCGCATAGTTCTTTGGAACATAGCGTGGCTGTAGCCGATCTCTTGTGATTCTGTCGCCGTCACGCACCGTCAAGCCCATATCTTCATAAACTTCTTCGTAGTTTTGCTTTTCCCCGGATCGGTCAAGCAATTTACTTTCAACGCTGTCTAGGAATTTACAGACGAGATCCCAATGGATACCCTCCAAGCCAATTAATCTTCCGCCTGCGTTTAAAAAAAGAACTTGTTGTTAAGATCAGCTTCTAATCAGACCATTGTGCTCCTGTTTCACTTCATTAAAAAGAATTATAGTTAACATTTCTGACAAGTTTTCATATGTTTCAAATTTTTATTATTGCAAATTTACAATATTACATTGGTACACACGCACCCGCAAGTAGCAACGCTAATCGAGGCGGGTTTGTGTTTGATTAAACTAAAAGAGTCTAGAAGAAATACAAATCTAAAGTTTGAATCATAATAACAATACGTAATTATAGCCTATACAAAAATAACATAAAGAAAACAAGACAACTTAATTTACAAGACATTTAATTAAGATAATGGA
>JAOBRD020918561.1:0-12477 GCA_027575215.2 Hydrozoanthus sils | reverse complement strand
AAAAGCCAAATTCTCCCAAACTGTTTATATAGAAAGTATGGGACTCAGTTGGGAGAATTTACCAACACAACATTTGTGGTGTCACTGATTCTCGGTAGTGGGAACACATCAAGTGTGGTAAACCGGTTTATGGTCTGGGAGTAATCTATGGCTAGACACTTCTTGTGGTTCTAGTCTTCAGTGACAACTACTTGAGCTCGCCATGGAGACTGGCTGGGTTTGATAATGCCTTTTAGCAACCGCTCCACTTCTTCACTGATAAACATTAGGTCTTCTGCACTGTAGTGTGCTTGGATTTAGCAGCAACAGGATGATAGTCTGGTGTGAGGTTTGCAAATGGTGACAGTGGGTCAATGTTTAGCGTAGTCAGTCCACAGACAGATAGTGGTGGTTTAGTTTCACCATACTCAAATGTGACACTGTCATGTTGAGACTGGAGGTGAAGTCCCAGAATAAGATCAGAGCATAGTCCGGCATTACTGACAGATGGAAATCCTTATAGATGTGTCCTTTGTAGTTAAAATCGACAGTGTATAATCCCTTGATTTTTGTACACAATGCTTATGTTGCCATGGACACAGTATGAGATGAAGGATTAAGTTTTTAACAGAAATAGCTGCTGCATGTACTAAACTTGGGTGAATACAACTTTCCCTGCTGCCACTATCAAAGAGTGCCTTCACATTCCGGCCTGAATTGACTATGACAGTCGCAGATGAGCCTTTTAAAGCTTCCAGAATCCCAACAAAGGCAAGTGTTGGTGACCAGAGGGCAGCAGAGATGTCACCCGGCTGTGATAGTTTTCCCCGACAGACCTTGGCAAAATGCCCCTTCTTCTGACATTTTCTGCACACTGCATCATGAGCTGGGCACTTAGCCTGAGAATGCTTAGCATTTCCACAGAAGAAACATTTGGGGCCACTGATTGACAGTGTTGAAGCTAAGAGACTGGAGTCAGAGTGTGACGATTCCTTGGGTGTTACTTCTGGTGACATGACTACAGCTGCAACATTAAATGGCTGAGGAATTGAATAGCTTTCAGAACTTCTCATGGCAGAGTCAAAAGCTTTAGCATTGTTGAACATGGTCTTTTGATCAAGAGTTTTGTTCTCCAAAAGCCATTGACGAATTTCAATTGTTTGCAATCCAGTAATGAATGCATCCCGGATGTATTCTTTGCAATATTCAGTAGCAGTAACAGACTGGAAATTACATTCCTTGCTGAGTGCCTTTATTTTAGAGCTTGTAAGTTTTCGTCCAGTGTCTCTCCAGGCTGTTGTCGTGGAGTATATGTCTCACATAGATTTCATTGGTTAGTTTAACGTTAATATTCTGAAGTGTTTGCTGTTTCCATTGCAGATCCATAGCTGGAGCACTCTTCTTTGTATTTACGTACCCATCTGGGTGAGGATTTGTGGCGGTGATAACTGGGCCTTTAGCCTGTAGGTAAGCCAGCCGATTTGCCCTTTTCTGAAATGTCAAGCTTAGTTTGGGTTGGGTTTAATGTCTTTGCAATGTATCTCAGAAATTCCGATCTAAAACAATGATATTAAGTAGTCTGTACACATGCGCCTCAGCTCATGATCAGACGCAGCTTTTGTCAGTCATCCATTAGAAGGCCAGGGCAAATCTTGACCAGGCCACGTTAATATACAAGAAAAGGTTGAATGCATTAATTAAAGTACTATAAGCATTTAACAAGGAGCTGGGCCCTATCTTGTCAGACAGATTGGAAATGACTTAATTAACATGTAGCCCTGTAACAGGAAAAGGGTATGCGACACTTGTAAGAAGGTGGCTATAGAGTGTTAGTTTTATTGTGTCAGGGGAAAGCTCCAGTAGACCGCTTTTCTGTTGACGTGTTAGATGTTGATTGAAAGAATTGTACTAATTGAGTTCCCTCTTGGTACTTTATAGTTCTAGGGTCCCACACAGGTGGTAGTGTGGCACTAGGTATGGTGTCCTTACGCAACCATCTGGGTGAGGATTTGTGGCAGTGATAACTGGGCCTATAGCCTGTAGGTAAGCCAGCCGATTTGCCCTTTTCTGAAATGTCAAGCTTAATTTGGGTTGGGTTTAATGTCTTTGCAATGTATCTCAGAAATTCCGATCTAGAACAATGATATTAAGTAGTCTGTACACATGCGCCTCAGCTCATGATCAGACATGGCTTTTATCAGTCATCCATTAGAAGGCGTTTAGATATATTCAATACTGCAGGTGAAACGAAGTTGGTTAACAATCTTAATTTATCGATTTCTTTAGGCAGAACCGAGAGGAAATTTTCGAAAGTTTGTTTCCAGTGTATCCACGCTTTGGATGCTCTAATTCCACTTGGAAAGACTTCAAAACATTCAGGACATAGTGCTTTATCCTTTAGGAATACTCAAATAAAAAGCTTTATTCGAGTAAACCTCAAGCTTACATGGCCAACAACTAACTAAACATGTAACTCCGCTGGCCATGAACTAAACATATCTCTGCTGACCCATGCGGGCGCTTACAACTAGTAACAATAATGGATGTAATAAAGTGTTTCAAAAAATGTTGGGTTTCAATGTCAACTATAAACAGTACATCTGCTATGGGGAAGAGAAAAAGCTCAAAAAGCAACACAAAAAATTCAGCCAACTGGGCCAAAAATGACACTGCAAGAACAGCAGCTGACTTAAAGTACCAAATGCTTTATGAAATGAACCAGAGTAAACAAAGAGATATAGATCCAATCAAGTCACAAGTCGTGACTAACAGACAAGTGATACTTTGCACCATGCACCCAACTGTGAAAACTTTTACACAAAGATAAATATATTTCCAATGAAGAGAGATGGGGAAAAGGAATCCTTTGCTTCATATCTCCGGTAGTTCTAAAACAGTCGAGATACAGTTTTCACTAAAAGATAGTACTTTTATGGTAAATTTCTGAAACCAAAAATCACAAAAAACACAAAGATAAAGCTTTCACTATATTCTGTAACCTTAAGTTAATCTAATGATAATCTTTTAGCTGTCAAAAAATCAGTTACATGTCATCTAAAGGCAATTTAATGATAATCTTTTCCCACAGTTTCCACAAGGCAGGGACTGACTGTAAAGTCATTTAATTTCCACTTCACATCATAAGGCAATTGAATTACAAAGCTAAAGCTTACTTCTTCCTCTGGAAAATCTTGGAGTAGCCCCAGTTTTCTGCCGGTCATCTGCCCACTCATTATATTTATGTGTTGGTGTAAACCGTGGTGTGTCTTGTATGCGAGATCTGATTTAATGCCAGAACAGAATAAACAACAAATAACACTTAACTCATTATATGAAATTTTGGCTACACTTTAACTTAGCAAGTTTAGAAATTTTCAAAACATTGCTAAATCTAAATTATACCAACTGAAAATTAACTAAAATTTGTACATTACAGAATTCCACCAATGATTTGGTCCATTTCATTCAATGTTTTGCAGTCAATTATAGCATGTACTGGATGTAAATGTCTATAAGCTTCACAACTGAAATTGATCAACTTGTATTAAATTTTGCACTCCTATGTGGACTACTCCCTTATGTTAATTGTAAAGAGCTGGAATCTTGTAGACTAAATGAAAAGCTAGTTTCATTTCATGAGGAAAAAAACACTACACAGTTGCTGCAGTAAGAAAAACTGTTAGTTGGCTTGTGAAATTGTGAATATTAATTTAATGACTTGTATTCTAAAATTTACGGAAAACCACTTAGTGTCACCATAGTTGATATAGCCGACTGGTTATGAAACCATAGTTGTAGGTCTTTGTTCCTTGTTTCCTTTTGTTTACTAGTGTCTTTGTTCCTCGTTTCCTTTTGTTCACTAGTGTTGAAGGTGCAAAAAATACAAAAAGGTTTTGAAATGTAAATCAACAAGTAGCCCTTGCCCTTGAGTCAAAAAATTCTCACTAACACCAGAAACAAAGAATGTGCACCCTCATGGTTTATTCAACCTACAACAAAAACATCTTTGCACATTCTTTGTATTTTCCTTTAGAAGTTTGCCAGCTTTCATAACCAGTCAACTATATTAACTATGGTGTCACTGAATAGAGATTTTTTAGTGTAATAGGATAGAATGAACTCAGATTATTTTTAGTTAACTTCTCTCAACAAGAAACAGATGAACAAAAATTCTCATAAAAATGATGAAAGGATTAACATTTACACACAACATTAGAATTATATCTAGAGCATACATAAATGTTTGCAAATTTATGCACAATCATGAAGCAAAAAACTGTTTGAGAAACAGCCAGTTTCATTGAACATGAAATAAACAAGAAAAATCCCTACATATGACACAGGGCAAAGTGATCATCTTGTTTTCAAAGTGGCAAAGTGACTCAATTCTTTAACATTAACAAAATTTCAACTTTCTAATCCTTCAAAAAACAAAACACTAATTAAAAAATGTTTGTTAGCTTATCACCATTAGATGACTTAGAGTAGCATTTTATCACCTTCTCTCACTGCGAACTTCATCAGTCACAGATCTTGCCGGTGATGGTAAATCCCAAGCCCTTGACCTCAATGGAGTCATTTCTTCGTCATCCCAGCTACTTCGTGATGGGGTTTTTATATCTATTTAGTCAACAAAGAAACATTACTAAACAGTGATTCAAATTTCTGTGAAACCAAGGAGAACAGTTTTTATTAAATCGAAGAGGCTAGTGCAAAAATGACGAATTATAAAAGTGACTTTTGATGGAGTTGTCAATCTTCCCTACATTTTCCCTATTACCTCTTCATACAGTAACTCCTGGGAGAATTTAGCGTTTCATACAAAGTCACTTACATCATTTTTGCATTAGACCATTCAATTGAAAGAGATTCGTCATCAACAGAGAAATATACTTAATAAAATTATTCATTCCTTTGTTGTAAAAGGAACTGTTTAATTTTGTGAGAAATGTCAGCTCTATACAATAGAGCAGTTGCGTGTACGCGTTAATTAATTAACTAATTTAGTTAATTAATCAATTAATCGATTAATTTTTCATTGAAATTACCAGGCCTTGAGAGCGTTATTTTAAATTTTCCTAAATTTCTCGAAAATGAAAGCTCAGTTACAAATTTAAGTGTGATTTCTAAAATGAGTTCACCAAAGGGGTTCTCAAGGCAAAATATAAAGAAATCCGAAATTTGACATTTTTCCATGAGTGTTTGATTTTCTCAGTCAGCAGCTCTTAAGAAAACTACTAAACCGAAGTGGTTCTGTAAGTTCTGCAAGTTGTTTACCACTGAGCTGAGATACGAGAATTCTGCAAAGTGCAAGTTTTTTACTGTCAGAGCTGATTCTGTCGGCTCTGTTGAAGATAAGGGGATTCAAATTGGGGGACAAGGTTTTATACTTGTCTATTTTTATTTTGGTTTTTGATATTTTTAATTCTTGATCCCTGATTCCTGATTCCCAATCCCTGATCCTCGATCCCCAATCCTGGGTTTCCAGGAAACTAGTTATTTTACTATGTGAGTCATTGAGAACCACAATGTTTTGACCGCTTGTGCTAGTCTTCTTCAGCTGATGAAGAAGAATGGATTACTAACTGCTAGTCTCTGATTAAAATGTCACAGTCCTCAACAACTCACATTGTGAGATAATTCTATTTAAGTTTGATGTATTAAGTGCCCAAACCCCTGCTGCAGTAAGTTTTGCAAAAGTTTGGGGGTGGATACTTTACCCCTGCATGGAAGTTTGCTTGATCAAATTTCCATAATATTAACTAGTTAAGTTTCTAAAAATAATGTTAGGCATTTTCATACTCATGCACAGTGTGCATATCCCACTGTTTTGGCAAGCCACAGCTCTTACAAATATAACTAATTCCTGCTGCCCAGAGAAAATAATTTGAAATTAAACACTGCAAATCATTATGAATTACCATACAAAAGTATAAACAGTTTTATATCATGGAAATCATAAAATTTTAAGACCTGTGGCCTGTGGCTCATCAAAACAGTGGGATATACGCACTACAGCATGAGTGTGAAAATGCCTTATAATAATAATATTAATAATAATAATAACAACAATAATAATAACTGTTTTTTATATATGTTTTGCAAGGCCTCAATGCATTTACAATTATAGTAAAAATTGCACTTATACATAAAAACTGCCCTTGGAAATCAAAACACAAATATTAACGAAAAATACATAATCAATCACTCTTTCTGAATCACTAAGTAAATGTAAGCTTGCTCTTTCTGAATTATGATAAGTTTCAAGAACCTTAAAGGTCACACTCCTTTCAGAAATGAAGTTTTATCCCTAATGCGACAAGTTTTGAATCTTTTCCTTCCTGGTCATGTTTGATTTTTGCGTGATTTTATAGGAAAAACTATTTTCGTCAATGGCTTGCATTGTTTTCTAAAAACTCTTGAGTCAGTGTGACAATGGCAACCATATTTTGACCACATGTATGCAAACTTGTTTTGCTATCTCTATAGCTTTATTTTGGTTTGACATGATTTTGCCAAGGAATTTAATGATCCAGAATGCAGATAAAAATTAATAGTGTTTTGTAAAGGAATATACAGTCTGCAAAGTCTTGGAAAAGTTACTCACTGAGATGCGGGTCTTACTAAATGTTGCTATCAAATATTTTTTCTTGGGTTATTTTCAACAATGCTTCTACTCCGAAAATTTTTTAGCTAATTTACACTGGAACAAGTGAAAAAAGTCTTTCACTAGGGCAATCAATTAGAGCTACAATTGTCTTCTACATACATGGGCAACCAGGCTGATCAACCTGACCCAAAACAACATAGACCTTTTTCAAAAATGGCAACAAATTTAGTATTCTTTTGTGTGCATTAATATTTCATATTAGCCTGGCTAGCCTCGTTCTTGAGTTAAACTGTCAAAAGAATATGTCAGCCAAAGTGAGGCTAGAGAGACTAATTTGAATGCACATAAATGAATATTAAAATCACTGCCACTTTTGAAAAAGGTCAGTTTTTTTTGTTTTTTCTAACCCTACCTCTTGATCTATAAAGTGGCGTAGAAGGCTTGCCATCATCTTCTCTGCGACTGCTGCGGGATGGAGTGTCTTCCCATTCATTTCTCCTAGACTTTGGCTCTCTGTTGCTTCGTTCCCTTTTCCTATCACTGTACCTGTCTCTCTCACCATATCTGTCTCGTGACCTCCCTCCATCACCAAAATCTTTATCTCTCCTGATTTTGTAATTTTCACTCCTACTGTAGTATTTTCCCCCTCTCTCATATTCCCTGTCTCTTTCTTTTCTGCTCTCAGCATAAACGCCTCCTTTCCGACTTTCTCGTTCCCGATCCAACCTTCGAAGTTGCTTTTCTCGTGCTTCTTCACTTACTCCACCCGTATGTGACGGAGTTTCGACTTGCTGTGATCGATAATGTCTACTTTTATTGCTTGTCGACTGATTTCTACTTGCAGAGCTACAGCGCTCTTTGTATGGATTATGCTCATCGTCATTGTCTTTTTCATCTTCCCAATCACTTCTCTCTATGCTATTTTTAGACTTTTTGACTTGTTCCCTCTCTAGTTCTTCTTTTCGCTTTCTCTTTTCCTCTGCAAGTTTCTGCAGTCCAAGAACGCTTGCAGTAGGTGCCTTAAACACGTGTTTGCTCCCAGCTTTCTTGATCAACCCGCCAACAGTCTCTGTCGAACCTTCAAGACGATCGGAGGACCCCTCAAATCCCAACGACGCCATAACAGGATTAAGATAATTTTATGGTTCTCGAAGTACCATTTAGGCCATGAAATCTTGAACTAAAGTGACTCTAGTACAGATATCCGGTTATCAAAGAATCGCAAGACTAGTTTTCTTACGGATATAAACTACCTTAGTACGGCAACTTGAGACCTTTCTCTTCAGTTTTTTATATGTGTAGAAGCATGAGCACGTACTGCTAAACGTGTTGTGATTTTATAAAGCAATCTGTCAAAATGACGGCTAAATCAGTGCTGGGGAGTTTGAAATATTTTCGGTGTTTTGTCCGCCATTTTGTTTTTCTGCCTGATAGTTTACGCATGACCGCGAACACATTTCGAAAACTGCTGACCACATACGCCTGCGCGGCACGCGCAACCCCTGATGCAGGTCACGAAAGATTGGAATTCAACTACCACAGAATATACACAGCTTTAAAATTTGGTACATTTAAAATTACCAATACTGTTGGTCAATAAGGGATGTTATTCCTTCTCTTTCGGGCACACCAGTTGCTCAAAGGCAATTTGCTAACCCAGGATCAAATTAATTTTTAAATCTATATTCATTTCCAACCTAAGATGCTGATTTGAAGCTTTTCCTTGAAAAACATAGAAAACCGCCAATATTTATAAGAATTTATTATAAGAATTTATTTTTTATAAGAACCATAAACCTCTCCTTAGAAAAGAAATTACTGCTTGAATTTTGGTTCAACCAGCAGGGTTACTTTAACAAAAAAAAAAGTTAACCAACTTTTAAAACCCAACGTAGACATACAGATGGACATTTTTTGGTGTCCAAAAAGAAAGAAAATCAGGTGATCAGTGCGATAGACAGGCACACTTTAAATAAGCCAGAGTAAATTCAAGTATTGCGATTTGTCATAAAGATAAGAAAAATCTGACAAACAGGGATTGCATTAGTACTCAGTCAATAAGGGATATGTATTTCATTCAAAAGCATTGCATCAAAATTGCAGTATAAGACTAGTGAAGGCATTGCTGCACATGCAGGGCTAGTGGGGTGCAACAGGTGCTGGGCAGGGGTACATAAATTGAAGAGTAACTTTTGGTGAAGGCACACAATTTTTTTGAGATGGGTGATTTTGAAGCATGGGCTTTTTTGCGATTGTTAACTGCATAAAGTCTTTTTTCTTACACGTTTACCAGTAAGTTACAAGAAATCTTGCTAGCTTTGTATTGCAAAGCAAAAGGCTTATTTTAAAAACTTACCTGCTATTAATAATAGTTGAATGATAAAGGGGAACTACAAGATTGCACTAGCATTTTTAAAGTTAAAAAAGACCTATTGTTCAACATCAACCACTCAAAATGATATTTAAAAGAAAGAAAATCTCTTTGAACACACAGGGGTTGCAATTAAAATGCCATGCAAAGCTCCCCAAAAGATTATGAACCTAGACTTCCAAAAAAATCATTATAAAGTATAAATTTCTCCTTTTAAGCCAAATCAATGCCATCTTCACCATACCAGTCCCAAACCAAGGCGGGTAAGGTACAGTGAACCCATAACTGAACTTAAAGTTAAAACTTTTTTTACAAACAATTTTATTTCGTTGGTTTTCCGTCTTAGAGCAAAAATCACTAGACGTGTACATTCCCTGTCAGCCTCAACAGTTTCCCCAAATTTTACAGCTAAATTCCCAAGTGTATATTTCCTGTAAGTTCCGGTAAATTATTCTGCAATTGAAGAGATATATTAGAAGAGTTTCAGGAGGGTTTGTTTTTCATTGTTGTTGACAGAAGTGTACATCTTTGCCACCACTTTCTCACTCAGCCACAATGAAAGTTTTTTTTATATTACAATAAACAAAGAAGACACATTCTTAAACAATTACAAAGAGTGTTTAATAAAAAACTCCCCCATCACACTCCTCTGCAGACACAAAGAAAACATAAGTCTCAAACAACATTTTATTTCTTTCACAAAATTTTGTCAACATTTATTTCTGTTCTTTCTTTAGCTTCTTCACCTCAGCTTTCAGGATTCGGTTTTTCTGAAAAGAACAAAACCAATGTTTCACTATAAACATTTCAAAACTTGTCTTTGTATATAAAGTAATTCTATGTGCCTAGATATAGTTGACTAATAACATCAACAAATGTTTTTAGTTACCCAAGAAACACTGACAATACCCATATAAAATGCCTATGAAATAAAAAAAGTTTTATTACCTAAGTGGATAGACCTTGCTAAATGAGGAATCATGGTGAAAAAATTGGTCAAAAATTACTTCACGATTCTTGAGATATTAACATTAATGTTTTTAACTGATGATGTCACAAGTGGTTCAGGTAAATTTGCATTTTTTTAAAATCTGCTGCCAATCCAAAAACTTTGGTTGAATTTGAGCTCAACTTCGAATGATGATATATCTACCTCATGATGCATCATCAGCCAAGTTTGGTTTAAACTGGCATTTCATTGGCAATTTAAAGTGAAGGAAATTGTTCATCATGGAAGATAAATAATAAAATGAAACTTATTTTATGGTTTTGGTCATAACTGGATGTCATTGAACATGGCATGACTGCAAGTCACCTTATGAAGACGAGCAGCAGCAGCAAAACTGTTGCATTCGTCAAGTCATGACCAAGATCGTGAGACAATTGACAGGGTTCGTACACCTTCAGAATTAAAAAAAACCCAGGGTTTTCCAGGGCTGATTTTTCATTTTATCCAGGGCTCTTTAAACCTGGAATGAAAATAATAATGATCACAATCACCAGTTTAAACAACTTTTTAATAATAAATGCTGTGAAAATTCGAATTTATTGAACTTAATATAATAACAACATGCAAATATTAAGTCCAATAAGTCCAGTGATGCATCATTTGGCAAATAAGTTTTTTCAACAAAATTCTATGAAACTTTCCAGGGCTTTCTAGGACTTCAAAAATTTTCCAGGGCTTTCTAGGATATCCAGGGCCTGTATGAACCCTGAATTTATTAACTGCTGTTTTATTTAATACCCAAATAGTCTATAGTGAGATTTACACAGTAATTAAACATTTAGGCTTTTTGTCAATCAAAAAAAAATATTCATATATCTTTTGCCATTAATGTAATTATATTTTTCTAGTTTCAAGGAAAACTTACATGTCTCCATTTTTCCTTGTACATTTTTTCATTGAATAACAGCATAATATGTACATTTAATTAACACATCAATCTAAGCACATGTACAAGTCCCAATAAAGCTTATTTCTTTACTTTTTAGATTAAAACTGTTGTCATAGATCTATGAATTCATAATTTGAACCAAAGCAAATTTTTGCATCTTAGTATGCTTTTTTAAAAAAAACAAGAATGAACCAGTAATAGTGAGTTGTGTGGATTTTGTTTAAAAAATTTCATTTCTATTGAAAAAGATGAGAAAATAATTATTTCAAACATTTTTAAGGGAATAATTCATAGATTAAAGTTATAACAATATGGCACTTATAACCAGGATCCATACTGTTTTGAGATGATGAAATGGTATTTGCCTCATGCCTCATACTACGTTATTTAACTCCTGCTACACCAACAGTGAATGTTTCAAGTCGAAAAAAATGTAACATAAACAGCAAGAAACTGTCTTATTTTTAAAAAAACAAGCTTTAGAGGGGCACTTTAAATCATTTCTATCAATTGCAAAATGATGTATGACCAATGACCACTTCTGACATACAATTATGCTGTTTTGAAAGTGACTATCCAGTTTGTTTAAAAAATTCACAAAATTAGCATGAAGCAGTATTGGGTTAACCCTAATAAACACCGAAATGAACTGAAAAGAACTATATCCAATATATTCAGGACTGCCTTTTTAACCCTACCAGCAAACATTCTCTTAACTCAAATGAGATACATTCCCAAACCATTACCTTTTGTTTGAGACACTTGAGCTTGAAGCGATCAAAGTCATTAAGTGTTGCCCTCTTCTTGCGAGCACTTAACTTCTTAGCCCAACAAGTCTTCTCCCAGTTCTCGAGCACCTTTGCATTCTCAAAAGCTTTCTTAACTGGCCCACTTCTGGCTGCTGCTGGAACCTTTATCTTGAAGTCTGTGAGGGATAAATGCTTCAAGTTGATTGCTCGTCGACATACGCTGGTACAGGGTCCATCAACAAGAGCCTGCGTAAAAGAACCAAAAAGAGGCATTGCAACAAAAACATTTCAACAGTTCAACAATTCTTAATTTCCACATGTACAATTATATAGAGGGAAATTAATATAAAAAAAGTTAAAAAAGGTGGAAGGCACATGATTTACAACCCTAGAGGGTTAGACTAGCAATCCTGCACCCTTCTTATTTTACAATAAGTCAAAAGGTGATAATGTAAAGTGGTGATGTAGAGCAGAATCAGAAATTAAAGTTTGCATTCATAGTTAACTTCGATAGTTGACATAAGATTCAAGTTATGCAGGATTTACATAACTGAAATCTTATCAAAATAGTAAAACTATATATATGCAGTTTAGATGCATCTTCTCAAGAGGTACAAAGACAATTCAGCTATTGGCTTAGGAGGAAGTCTTTATATTTTTTCCTAAAGACTTTAATGGAATTGCTAGCTCTTATTTCATTTGGAGTTTTATTCCAAGTCTTAACTGTTGCATTTCTAACACCAGACTGGCTATAATTAAGTTAACGTGCAGAAGGAAGAGATTTTTGTTTTTGATCATGTATTATAGTTGTGAGTTATGTTGTCATGTAAATAATCTGAAAAAAGTTCAGGTTATTGCTTATTATTATTA
>JAOBRD020918349.1:0-12478 GCA_027575215.2 Hydrozoanthus sils | reverse complement strand
TCCTGTGACTTTTACCCGCCCCCCCCCCCCCCCTTGTAACTCTGTATCCATAAATGCTTTTGCCATGAAACTCAGAGGTTAGGTAGAACTTGTCTAGATAACTCAATTGACGTAATTATTGTTCTTGTATGACGTCATTACGACGCCACACCATATAAAAATCAAGACTTTTCATATATTTTGTTTTTCTTATTAAGGCTTTTATATTATTGATTTTAATTGCATGTTAACACTAAAATAAGAAACTTCGACAATAGTAAAGTTAGCTGAGTCATTAGTGTTTTTCTTTTTAACAATTTAAAAAGTGTTGTCAGCGGCCAAAAGTAACATGATACTATTGTAGCTTTTTAAGGCATAATTTCAACGTTATTTTGACTTCTTTCTAATAAGAAATGTTATAAACACTGCACAAATCGGCCTCAAGTCAACATAATTAGTGAAAAAATCAGATTGATGACGTCATATTTTTCAAATGATGTCATATTTGACGTCACTAGAAAAATATTTGATCATAACTAAATGTTATTTACTTTATTTATCGTCGTTACGCTGGGAGTGGTTGCTCATTCTCCGAAGCCAGTGGCTTTTGTTTACTTACCAATAGAGATAAACTAAGACCTACAATAAAATTAAACTAAAATTTACGAAAAAAAAACCCCAAAAATTGAAAAAAAACAATCTATAAATACTTGACTCCAAGCTACTAGTACCAATACATTGCCTAATAAATTTTAGGAAAAGTCCAAAAATTTGGTGGTGTTTTATAATAATTATGTAAAAGTTGTAAACTTTCCAAACTTGGGATGGCACGGGATGACCCCAATTCTGAATAGGGTTTAAAAAAGCACTGATTCACGCATTGCATCCCTTTTCGTTTTTTTGGTAACTTCTTGATAGAAAGCGAGATTGTGCGATTCCAATGGAGATACAATAATCGTTAAAGAGTTTTATCGTCTACAGCGGCTTTGCACGGTCACATGACTTGGAAACACTTAGTAAAATATTTGGAGTTTTGACACTTCTATATGGCTATTCGTCAATATTTCTTTCAAGGTGCTGCTGCCAATATCTCGTTTTAACTACATCTGATGAGATATGCTAAGTATTTTGGATTCATTTGCGTAATTTGGGGAAGTTAGGGTGTGATTCTCTGAATCAAGAAAGTTGCTTGAATTAATATGAGTTTTCAGTGTCAATGTTATATGGACCTAAAAATTTCATTTTTTGCAAGATATTTTAAAAGATGAAGAGGCGGCCATGACAGTGGGCAGGAGGCTGCCTTTAAAAGCTTACTAGATTTTAGAAAGAAGGCAAAGCCAACAATTCGTTTTGAGGTCTTTTTTCTGATTAACCCTTTAATATAAGATGTTTCTTAAAGAAAACCACGAAATTTGCTGATATCTTACAAATATGAACCAAAATCCTAAATATGCAAATTAGCAGGATTGTTGTTTGCATACCTTATCAAATCCCTGCAAAAATCGTTTTCAGCACGCAATTGCTAAAAATGAGGTATTGACAGTAGACCTTGAAACAATACTGTCACAGTGTCAAAATGTCAAATATTTTAAAAATTGTTTCGGGGTCATGTGACCAGATGCAAAGTTGCAGCCTAATCAGATTAGCTCGTAATTTGACAGAATTTGTTTTTGAAGAATTATTCGAAGCATGAAGAATTTATTCAACAACAACAGACAGCTGTTAGTTTTGATAGAGAACGTGAAGTGTGACTTAAAATTCCCGTCGAGAAACACGCCGCTGGACTTTTTGGATCCTCTTCGCATAGAAAAACTGTATCCTGGCAGTTTTGGATCCACGGTGCGAAAAACATTAGAAAAAGCGCTAGACATAAAGAGCGGCGCAGTGGCCGAGAGGTTATAGCGTGTACGACTCGTAATATCCTAGGGTCGCCAGTTCGAGCCCCGGTCAGACCACGGTGTTGTGTCCTTAAACAAGACACTTTACTTGACTTTGTTCCAGTCGACGCAACTTTATAAATAAGTACCAGTTCTGATGGGGGTTAACCTGCGATAGATTAGTGTCCGGTCCTGGGGGAGTCAAAGACTCTAATCCGCTTAACACTACAGAAATCGGAGATAAGTGCCTGCCCTATGAGCTACTTAGGCTTAAGAAAGGATTTAGCTTTTAAAGAGGGTTTTAGTCGTTGTTAACGAGTCGACTGTTGTTTAATTGGTTATTTGAGACAAATGTTACGTTGTTTTTTGTGAAAAGAGGTAAATTAGAAAGGTTTGCATGTTTGTTATCATTGCGTCAGCTGAAATCTGCCTATTTTCTCTAGGTGTGGACTTTGTAAATAAATAGTCTTAAATTTGCCAAGAAACTGTATTCCTGATATCGGGCCTCAAATCAACCAATCACAGCGCACGAATAATGCAGCCATGTATTTCTTACGTTCAACAATGTACACGCTGTTACTCCACGGTCCGCCTGTTCCCTCAGTACACTTGTCGGACTTCCCGTGTTTATCATATTTGACTTTATCAGTTGGACCTGACCAGCATTCCCTGTGATTTTGAATCGCAAGCACCTGCGGAGGTAAAAATTTGCATTGACTACCAATAGCTTTTGAATAAGGTATTTGAAGCTGCAATAGTACAGACTTAGAAACGCTTGCAAAACATTGACACGAATGGACCCACGCTATATAAGGGCCTGTGATAGGCGATAGACACCGTCAGTTCTCCTTCGACCTTCGAAGAGACATGGTATGAAATAGGTGCAAATTGTTTTATATAACTTATAAACAAGATAACGTATTACTTCAGAATCATAAGTTTTTGTTGACTTTTGTTTCAATCAGAGAGAAATTGTAACGAAACATAATATACAGTAATGGTAAAGAGAAACACGAGCTTATCATACGCGTAAATTTATAGGTGTGAGAACTTCGCCGAAAAATTTCGACAAAATTTTCAACGCAGGAATAACGAGCAAGAACGAGACGTAGTATTGTAAGAGCCAGGAAACCTCTCATTGTTCTGCGGCATTTCGCTTTTCCCACACCAGCTGCTTATAAACTTAAACTTTCGTACTGAGAACACATCAACCAGTGTAGACAGAGTTTTAAAGTAAAAAGCAGTGAAACTCAAAATTGTAAAGCAATGTTTTTTTTATGATACGATAATTTAGCAAATCATAGAACTGCAAAACAAAAGCAAAGAAAACCTCTTCACTTTCAATGTTCCCCACATGGAATTTTCCTTAAATTTAGAAACAGAAATGTCTCAACTAGCTAGGCTTGAACGAGTGAACTGGAAAGAAATACATTAGCTTACTTATGAAGATATGGTCCATCTTTTAAAGTTTAGCCAATCAGATCAACAGTTTAATAATATCGCAATTAGCACCTTTCTGCATTCCATTGCCGTTGACCTCCCTAGTTCTTACTCGGATCGTTATTCAACAAGACTGATGACCAACCCGTTTTTATTTGTAAATCTTGTTCTCTACAATGAAGGTATGAACAAATAAACACAATTTCTAAAATCACGAAGTTCTATCCTTACACAGAATTTGAAGCTAGTTTGTATTTTGCGTAATCTTAGAGTTGATCGATCGGTTCGCAAGGTATAATGGGAAATGTCTACGGTCCGCCATTTTGTTTTATGCTGAGCATACCTTCCAGTTCTTTTCTTTTGCTAGTTTTAGACAAGCTTGAACGCCGCGAACGTTTCCAAGATAATCTGGTAAGGCTCGATTCCTTTTGTCATTGAAACACCCTTTAAGGACAGCCACGGCTTCAAAAAAAAAAAGAAATCGTAAACCTTAATAAGTTCAGAACTCTGAAATTCCTATGAAAGATTAGGTCGAGGAGTTACTGTTAAAGTTTTTGAATATCTTTGAATTTGTAAATATACGATCAAATAATCAGTCAAAAAGGAATTCAGCTGATCATTTATCCAGTAATCTATTAACTAAGTTATCAGCCAATCAAAATACCATTCTATTACGTCGTTGCTTGAATAATTAACCTGTTTATTGTTTCAGCCAATAGTCAAAACATCGATCGAATGATGTAGCCGTTACAAAACACTACATAAGCAACAAAATGAAACAGTCTTAAGATGATGTTCTTAGTTCTCTTGAATTTCGTTCTTAACAGTTTAGAAAAATAACGAGGTCACGACAAGAGTTTTTAATCTAAAATATAGATCATTAGATCACATAAACTAATCAATTATTTTTATTCGCTACCTTAAAGGAGAAAGCTTTGCCTCTCTAAACCCCCAACAAGCGAAAGAGTTGAACTCTTCAAATTCTTGTTTGACCCAAATAAACTGATTCGAGGGCTAAATTAGGAACTTTTTTAAATGTATTATGGTAAACGATTATCCACCTTGTTTGTTGTTTATAGTAGATCAGTAAAAAAAGTTTTGGCTTTTCGAAACTATGAACTAAAGTAACAAGAGGTTTGGTAACAATTGACTTTTAATACCTAGAATGCCTCAACTTTGGAATAGGTAGTCGGAAGACTACTGACTATCTTATTGTTTGTCAGTTTTAAAAGTGAACTCAGAAAGTGTCAGATATTTCCACACAAATGATGAGGTTGACAATGCTTAAGAGATAATTCTAAAGATTAAATGTTCTAAAAAAGAAGAGGCCCTAAAGTCATTTTAAAGATGTCCACTTACGCGGTGGAGGCGGAGGTGTTGTTGGCGGCGGCGCACTTGTTGGTAACATAACTGCAACACAAATAAACAAATACACGGTTAAGGGAAGAAGTCAAAACAATGGTTTTTTTAAGGAACCCAATTTTGTCGGGGGAGGTGGTGGGTGGCGGCACAGACCCCGCTACCCCACCCCCCACCACTTTTTCAGAGCTTAATTTCTCAAAACCTGACTTAGGAGTATTGGTTTTCATTGTATTATGGACTCCTCTCTCCAGAAGGAAGGTGTTGGTGCAGGCACTTTATCAATGTCTATTTTACTGAACATGATATTTGCTCCTGAAATTCAGCGTTTTTGAAAAAAGGTGGTGGGTGGCGGCACATAACACCCCATCCCCCTAAATTGGGTTCCTAGGAGGTACCATTGTTTTGAACCTTTCCCTAAAAGACTTGAAAGCACTATTGCTTCTTTTTTGGCAGAACCACGCGGACAGAACCACAAGGTGACGATCGGTGCCCGAGTTTCGTCAAGTGACATTTTGTTAGTTGTCTTCGGCTGTTGGGCTGAAAATTCAAAGTTCTTGGTTTAGAAATCTGGGCATCAGTGGCCTTTGGTTAGAGAATATGATTGGAGTCGTATTTTAAAAGTATTATTTCTAAAGCATCTACGAGAATTTTTCCAATGTATCTCGACGAGTTTTGGCAAAATTTAAATGAACACGAAAAAGCGCCTTGGCAGAATATCTCCGACATCCGAACCTTCTGAGATGAAGTTAAATAGCAACAAATAGAAGCAAAATGAAATTTTTATTCTCCTAAGCTGACCTTGTTTATCGAGTCAAAGGAAAGGCAGTTCAAACCCTGTCAATGACCGTCAAAAGTTCACATACTCATGGAGGGAAGGGACTGGTATGTGCATGGTGTGCATAATTTATTGGGCATTAAAAGCTCACGCAGGAGTGAGCGAGTGAGTGACGCCAGACCCCATAATTATACAACAACAACTCATTCTATGAACGAGTTAAAATCTGGTGGGCAGCATTTGTTTCTTGGTGGCACTGGCCAACCATACGTTGCAAAGTCACAACCTGAACTTACGCTCAATCCTGTAGACACTGACTGCCCAAGGACCACCTGTTCCTTGTGTACATTTGGTAGATGAACCGTGTTTCTTGTAGTTAACATTGGCATCGTTGCTAGACCAACACTCTTCATGGTTTTGGATACCAAACACCTATTCGAGGGAAACAATTTGGTTTGAAAATTGATTCATGATGCCAAATTTTTAAATCACCAGGACCCAGTTGTTCAAACGCCAACTAGCACTAACTAGGTTAGGGTTGAATTTGTAACCTACGTCGCTCTAGATTTAGATCTGTTTCGTAGGTCGTGGGTTCGACTCCCAGTATACCCCGTTCCAGTGTAATGCCTCACTTGAATTTACATGTTGTATTTATACATATGCCACTAAAGGACAACACTCTATGGTTATTCCTAGGCTCAGCCCGAGCCATACTGTCCTTAAAATCCCACGACCAAACTCCCAGCTGGCCCTGTAGCTCAGTTGGTTTGAACGACGTAGATCTGTTTCGTAGGTCGTGGGTTAGATTCCTACCGAGGTCAGAGATTTTTTCTCTCTCCTTTGGGTGGGTTTATGGGTTCTTTGTTAATGCTGTAGATCAGTGAAACTTGGAATATACCCCGTTCCAGTGGTAAGGCGTCACTTGAGTTTACATGTTGTATCTACACATATGCCACTAAAAGACAACTGTCTATGTAATCTATGCTTCTGATTTAAGCTGCAAGTTCGGAATTGACTTTTTTTCGTGAAAAATCAAAACAGTATTTTATAAGAACCGAAAACCTTTCCTTGGAGAAAAAACTTCACCTTTATTTTAATTTGGCTTAACCTGGGTTAAAAGTAACCAAATTTTGAACAACCCGGCTCGGTTGGATTAGTTGATCATTTTCAAAGACTTGTTAGCTTGCAGCCGTTATTCCTGAGTGATGTTTTGTACTTTGAACCAAATTAAGAAATGGTCATACAAACTACGTTTTTGAGCTACGAAACCATTTCCCTTATCTAATAAAAGTCAGTACGAGAAGCCATTCAGTTTTCCTAAAACCAAAATATCTCGACTGTTATCCCATGGCCCTCTTGAGAAGCATTTTCTGGTTATGAAAAATGGAATGGCTTCTCGTACTGATTTTTATTCTACAACTATATGCCCGAATTAATATATTTCTCTTATCTATTTTAAGTTCCGTTTCAAAATTTGTTGTTGAACTGCACAGCTGAAAGCTGAATCTATCATTCCAACTAAATTTCATCTGGACGGTACCGTGTTCAATCTCAGTTATATTACATGCTTTAGACCGCTTGGTCACTAAGCCAATAAACACAACACAAAACCCGATCAGGGCTTTTCAGCACCTGTTTACAAAATAATATACAGTTGACTTTGGTATTGAAGGTCTTAGATACTCCGCTATATACCGCTCACATTGATATCCATTAGAGTTGCCCCCAGTTAATAGTTGACAGGCCACGATATCGGTATCACTTTGCTCTTTTTCGACAAGTTTTGAGGGTTATCTTAGTTCCCCCGATAGGAGATCGAGGACTGAGCCGATATTTTAGCTCCTTATCCGGGAAGACCCGAGGGTCTAGCCGTTTGTCGGTGTTAAAGCAAAGGCAGCAAATGCTCCTCAGTTGTTTTAAGACCTTGAATCTAGGTCTGGCACGGAAATCAAACCCGGTGCTCCTTCACGACAGACTGCGGACACCTTATCAAATGGGCTGACCAGACGAAATCCGATAAACCAATACTTCATTTACCTAACAAATGGTCCTTTCCTTTCAACCAACCGTCTAACGTTAAAGATGGGTATGAAAGAATCAGAAGAATGCAATTACATTGTGCACTCTTCTATTTAAAAATCTTGTCTGTACGTTAAAACGTTTGGGAATTCCTATAGAAAATGGTGGAAAATTCACACCAGTGAGATGATAACGCTTAATGTCGTTGAAATACTATACAGAGTTCTGAGAACCGGAAAGAACTTGTAAGAGGGTGCTAAACCAATCTTTATTGATTGCAAAATATCACATATTTGTGGTTTATATTGGAAGGAAAGTGAGGAAAAATCATACTGCAAAAGATTTCTTCTCGAAATAAGGACAAAATACAGAGTAGAAAAACAAACAGCCATCGAGAAGAACGAAGTATTGAAAATGGTACAGTAAATGGACCCAATTGTTTTTTAAAATGTAACAGCGTTAGCAAATTAATGAAAAGATATAATTCAAAAGTTGTGAGCAGTAGCGGTTAGGCCAAGTTAAGTTATGTTATATATTTGTAATGAAATTTATAACTGTATCAATCAATGTGTATGTTATTCTCTGTAATTTAATTTGTTAAAAAAGACTTACCGTCCACTTTCGAGCTTTAACAGTTTCGAAACACTCTTTAAGACTGTGAACCTGTCCTAGGTATCTTGGCAGTGCCCTGTCCCAAGAGTCGTTAAAGCATCCGAGAAGTTTGGGTCCCACTGAATAATCAACAAAAAAATATTGTAATGTATCATAATATAAAGTGTCATGCACGACGTTTTTTGTTCAATAAACTATATCAAGGTCGGCGGCGCAGTGGCCAAGCGGTTAGCGCGTTCGACTCATAATTCTAGGGTCCGTAGTTGGAGCCCCGGTCAGACCACTGTGTTGTGTCCTTGAACAAGACACTTTACCTGACTTTGTTCAAGTCAATTCAGCTGTATAAATGATTACCAGTTCTGCTGGTGGATAACATGCGATTGATTAGTGTCCTGTCCAGGGGGGGTAAAAGACTCTCATCCGCTTAACACTACAGAAACCGGAGATAAGCGCCGGCTTATAAGCCACTTAGGCTCGAGAAAGAATTTAGCTACCTAAACTTTATCAAGAACAATGGCAAACAACTTATAAAGTACCTTTTAGATTCGGAAACCTTGTTGTAACGTAATTTATTAACCAGTCAGAAGTGTTAAAAGATCAGTAGTTCTATTGTGCTATACATACACGTGACCTCACAAGTTCAGTGATACGAAGCAGTATCAAACGCCGGTAAGCAATAATCGGTCATTGGAAGAGCCAAGAGCTATTGTAGCCTAAAGAGAGATATTGCAGCAATCTGTGGAGGCCGTTTGCGCCGCGAGTAGAAGATAGGTAACAGGTAGTATGTAAATCGGGTATAATCCGAGTTTTACCAATCTCCCAAACTGGGTTGGTATTTTCCTCTGCAAAGGTTTAAAAGTTGTACAGAAGGAGAGTGTTTTGTATTAATTAATCTTCCTGGAAATAAATGGCTTTTCACATTAGCCACTGCAGCTCATTGATGAAGCTAGTTATCCTAGATTCTTAGCAAGGTCCCTACAGTCAAAAAGGAACCTGCATATTTTAGGTTTTTGAAAAGTGAAACATAACCTTTTGTGGCAAATCGAAGGCAAGCTAGCGCTATAGGCGAGTTTGTGTTTACATTTTTTGTCTTATTAGCTTACGTACTCTTCTTTGTAATTTAGCTACAGAAACAAAGCTTCTGAATAATGAAATATTTCTGCAGAACAAACTTTCTCTGAAAATGAGAGGTTGATATGCTGATTAATCTTTCCGAGATATGGTTTTAAATTTTACAAAGAATGTATAGCTCATTATCGTTCTTGCCCCCAACTGTTTTGCATTTTTTGAGTGGTAATTTCTTCTTCGAAACTACACTTATAGAACCGAAAGTTCGGTCACTCATTAATTTTGCTAAGCATTCTCAAGTTTTATAGTCAGTTGTTGTTTATCTCTGTTCTTTCTACGACTTAAGTTGTATGCTAATGAGGCAGAACGTAAACAATGACGTTAGCTGAAGCTCGCCCATAATACGAGTTTCGCCGATCTACAGCATCATCAATGACCGCAATGCACCACTCAAAGGAAAGGGAAAAAGTTCTCTACTGCCGTGTTTATTTGAGAAAGTTGTCCTTCAGTAGCATGCTTAAAACTACAAATACTTAAAAAAGCTGGCTCAAATGAGGCATCATCTACTGTGTATAAAATCTTTAAAAGAAACACTGAGCCTTTGCAATCTATACGGCGTCATCAGAACGAAAAAAAAGGAAAAAAAGTACGCAAGTATATACGGTATGTTAAGCGATGGTAAATTAAACCAGCTGCAAAGTGATAAAACTTTTGTTTTTTTTAAAGATGTTACACCACAGTAGATGGCTCAAATAGCTTTTTTAAAAGTACTGTATTTATATACAGTCAGACCTCTCGGCTAAGGCGGACACCTTCTCCGTCTTAGAGAGGTGTCCATCTTATAGAGACTTAAAATATAGTAAATGACTGAGAAAACGCACGGCAAGGACAAAGATTTGGTGTCCGTTTGATAGAGGTGTCTGTCTTTTAGAGACTTAAAATACAGTAAATGACTGAGAAAACGCACAACAGAGACCAATATTTCGCGTCCGTCTTGTAGAGACTTAAAATACAGTAAATGACTAAGAAAACGCACGACAGGGACCAAGATTTGGTGTCCGTTTGATAGAGGTGTCTGTCTTATAGAGACTTAAATTACAGTTAATGACTGAGCAAACGCACGACAGAGACTAATATTTCGTGTCCGTTTTATAGAGGTGTCCGTCTTGTAGAGACTTAAATTACAGTAAATGACTGAGCAAACGCATGTCAGGGACCAAGATTTGGTGTCCGTTTTATAGAGGTGTCCGTCTTGAGAGGTTCGACTGTATGCCACAGTAGGGCAACACTATTTCTTTAATAAATTTTGTACTTACACACAAGATTGTTGGTAGTTGGTGCTTTGGTGGTTGGCTTTTTAGTAGGAGCAGCGGTTGTTATAGCTATGGAAAAAATATTGTTGGAAATTAATTCTCCCCAGTCTACGAAGTTCTGCTCGGCTGTTCAACATCATATCGAGGCTGGGCAAACTCCAATTCACATTGATGAAGGGCTTATAGAGCAAGAAAGTTCGATACTTTTAATATGTCCAAGTCAAAGAATTTACATCTACTAAAGAATACCTCATTTATAGTTTGGTACAGCGGAGAATTCCTTTAAATAAAGTCTTCGCATTTCTGGCAATTAATATCGAATTTGACAAAAGCCGTTTTGTTACACTAGTCTTCCACAATCCAGAAGATATGTAGCTAATTTGAATAACTTCGCTTTTATTTTCGCTATTTTGCTGACGACTACCTTATTTGTTCATAACCAGACCATATATATTGAACATTCCCCCCCCCCCCCCATGTTGCAAAGTAAGGAGACATTAAGGCTAGGACTGAAAGAGTTAGTACTTGAAATAAGCAGAGCTAAAATAAATGTTTTTTTGTTAATTTCCTTTTCACCATCAAATTTTATATAGTAGCCTTGCTAGGGCAGTTATTTTTCGTCAGACCTATAAAGTCTTATTGCTATTACTATTTTTGATTAATTTGGCAAAATGATACTTACGAGGTTGTGTTGGTTTCTTTGTAGTGGGCTGCGGTTTCTCGGTTGGTGCTGAAAGTAAAAGAAAGCTTTTAAAGAAAGCCTTTGCATTTGCAAACGTGGACATTTAATGAAACCCATGGGAAGCCTTGTTTTCTATTGCTTACAAGCGTTTATGCCAATGTATGTACTAGTCACAACCTTTTAAAGTTCCTATCAAGCTTAACTTTTTACTTTTTAGATTAAAGATGTTGTCATCTTAGAACTCAATATTCGAATGAGAAAAAAAAATTTCCACGTCCTAAGTATGCTTTTTAATCAAAAAAAGATCGGAATGTAAATTTTGACCGAGCAAGCCGGGGACTGGTAACCTGTGACGTAGCAGCCGTGAGTTGTGTGAATTTTGTTTAAAATTTTCATTTCTATTAAAAAAGATAAAAAAATTATATCAAACAATTTCAAGGGAATAATTCTTTAATTAAAGTTATAACAATGTGAGTATTGTAGCCAGAATCCAATGTTTTGATATTCATAAAAAGATTGTCTCTGCCTCATGCCTCCTGCTACGTCAGCATTGCACGTTTCAAGCCTAAAAAATGTAACAGGAACAGCGACAAACTGTTTTATTTACAATAATTACTACTATTAAAGGGTTCTACTTTTCATCTGCAAATTATAAAAATAAGCTTTATAGGGACTTTAAATACCTCATCCAACAATTTACAGTCTTTTCTTTTTACGTGGAAACTTATAAGATCCTCTAAACAGACTCCATTGTTAATCTTGCTAAATTTTTAAACATAAAGTCATATAATCTTATCAAAATCACAAACTTCAGAATTTGTGGAAGCAATGGTAATTTTCAGAATTAACATGTAAAGACAAAGAAAACGAGTAGTTACGTTTTAGGTTTTTAGGCAATGGTTTTAATGTTAGTACAAAATTATTTCCATGAAACACTTACGCGGAGGCGGCTGGGTTGGGCAAGGGGTGCCAGGCCTTGGTGCTGTGTTATGAAGAAATGCATACATCAGCCAGAAAAGCTTTATAGAAAATATAGTTCACTACCAGAAAATATACAATTTAATGCGATAAAATAGAGACCAACTGGCATACTATTGCTGCAATCTGATTGGCTTACCTAAGAAAGACAGTAAGTAACGAGACTGTGTTTTTTAACAAAAATAATGGCGGACTCTTTAAACACTCGTTTTTATCAGTTTAAATTCGAAGGTAGTAACAAGTTGGTTTCTGCTTAAACAATTAGACTACTAATTGTCGTGTCCTATGAGTCTATAATAGTATGTTTGACTGTTAACCCATAGAAAAGTTGACAAAGAAGAGTCATTTCCATGGGCGACGGAAACCGGGGAGG
>JAOBRD020918243.1:0-12480 GCA_027575215.2 Hydrozoanthus sils | reverse complement strand
AAGTAATTACTGGTTGGCCAAAAATTGGTTGATTTTTAATTTGCGTTGATTTATGCCCGCCAGTAGTATATGGTTTTTTAAAATTCAAAACGGTTGCACAACTGTTTAGTTACTATAATTTAGTGTCAAAACAATTTAAAAGTCTTTCTCCAGTCCGGACTCAAAGTCAAAAACAGATGAATCCAGCTTTATTACAAATTATCCATTGTATTAAAAAAACGTTTGAAAAATATTTTGTTTTTCATTAATTCTGAGTTTCCTTTTCTGATGCAAACCCAATGGCAAACAAAAGACAAACAAAATGACAACTATTTGAGAGAAAAGAATCATTTGCTAAAACTAAGTTCGATAATACTCAGTCATGGTTCTAGAACCAAATGGACTGCATCCCCTGCTATGTTTTAATTCTTAGCCGATTTTTTCTGAAACAATAAAGCATCGTCGATGTAATGACCAACAATCAAACTGGCTTTTTTTGTAGTTCTACAACATCTTATACTGCATGCGTGGTTTCCATGGAAACAAATATCTCTTAAAACTTTTCCTCAAGTTAGTATTAAAAGCTCTAAAAAAATCATAACATTGATTCTAAGAGTATCAGATAATACATGGAAGGACAGTGCATAGAAGAAAACGTGAAAATAGTTCTAAGAAAAGCGTCAAACCATTTATATGTCCACGTAGTTTTAACTATCGTGAAAGAAGTTTGACTTGTGTTTATCATTAATTGTCGATGAACGTCCGGATGTTTTTTAGTATTTGATGAACTGAATACAGTATTCAGATTAAGTTTTGGTTTAGCTGTATCGTATATAAAGAAAATTGCCGACAAATCAAAAGCTTCCGTTTGTCTCCTTTCATTCATTCATTCGGCATGTGTCTTGGTACATACGTAAGTATGTTATCAATAGAAGAAGAAGCGTAACACAGGATAATATAAGACGAGTGTCGTCTTGCAATCTCACTCTTTTGTTCTAATATATAATAATTATCACAAAGAACTATAGATTTCCATCTTTTGTTCCAAAGATTGTTTCAATATTCACAAACTAGCTGGCTCACTTGCAATTGTTTCCAAAAGAATATTTGACACTTTTCACAATTGTTTTCAAGCGAATGAAGTCTGAAAAATTGTAAAGTGCGTTGCGACCCTTGTATGAGTTGTACACGGTAAAAAAAGTCAAGAACGAACAAAAACCTATTATAGACTTAAGTTCTCAGTCTAAACCCCGACAAAAATAAGTGGTAGGTTTCAGTCAGTAAGATTTAAAGAATTGAAAATGAACTAAAATGGTTTGACTTCTGTTTCCTGTTCATCATTTCATATAAACACAAACTGAACTGTTACGCGTACGCACTGTTTGACTTAAGTTTAATCCTTTTCTGCGTTAGTAGATGTTATCATAAACACTATTTTTAAAATCGATCTTTTAGGTTATTTAGTAGAGACTGCATGACACGCGAAACTATGTCAATTTAATATCCAAACATAGGAAACAATTTCAGCTGTCAGAATCAGAATGCAGAGCTAAAAACTTGAATTGTGCTTTTAGAACTACCCGTGCGCGTACTAATTTTACCTTCCATTTGAGTTCGGTTTTGACCTCGTTCTGATCATTCACCCTTAGCACATCTGTGCGTGTCAAGCTAGAAGGGTTTTCGTGAGAAACACTTTTTTCAAAATCTATGTTTAATCTCTTTGTTTGTCTGCTGGGTGTTTCTTAAACACGAATACGATCGTACAATCTATAATGAAAACACAAAAAGGGATAGAAAGGAGCGTTTTTCTATTACTCATATCTTCACGACCAATCCCGCTGTTAAAAAATTTTTTTGGTTGTGCTACTGCAAGATTTGTTTTAAGGATTCCCTCTGATTAGTTTGTTTTAGTTTGAGTTTCGTTTTACGAGTTTGTTTACTTTATGTATTGCACAATAGTTTAGTGCACCTTTTATGGGCTAAAACCGTGTAATTCTCTAAAAAGTCCGGCAATTTTTTTGTTTGTGTTTTTGCTTCTGCTCATCTTTTTCATGATTGCTTTGTTTTATGAAGTTTTTTAAGTTTCAAACTACTCAAAATTCCCCAAACTTAATTATTTAAGGCTGTATAACATTTTTGTATTTCTAATATAGCTGGCCATAACTTCAGAAAATTAATGGATTGGAATGGATGGAAAATTTATTGAATTCAAACCAAAAGTAAAATTTGGCTACGAACACAGCAGCGTCTATTCTAAAGAATTAAAAGTTTTAGCTTTGATTAAAACGCTCTTAAATAAAAGTTACTCTTACCATAGTATGAAAATTTGCAACCAGATTGACTGATGCGCTGTAAAACCAGGGAAATCGGTATCGTTTAAGCTGTCTGATTTTCAAAAGAGGAACAAAGACATTTAAATACTGACGACAAAAAATGAAAGTACGACAGGAAAGAACGCATTAACGAGATAATCCCTTACACAAAAACAGGAAACTGGTTTCGTTGCAAAAAGTAGCCTCGTACATTAACAACTCGGTGATATCTAAGACAAAAATGCTCGAAAATGTAAAAGCAAACTTGTAATCAAACATACTTAAAGAAGTGGTAAGCTGGTAAACATACTAACACTTGACTCAATATTTGTGCAAAGCTTTCCTAAAAGGAGAATGTTTTTTCATAGTCATAGACAGATGGAGAAACAACTAAAAAGCTTGTTTCACTGAAATAACCTTCACTTAGAGCTTTTGTTTATTTAGCTTCATTTGAAGCTACAAACGCCAGTGAACATTATAACACCGTCTGATAGTTTTGCATCAAGGTCACTGTCCAAAATTACAATTCTATCAGGGCCGGGTTGTTAAAAGGCTGGTTAACTTAGTCCCGAGTTACACTTTTTTTTATTAAGAACCAGTAAAACTTAGCTTAGACTCAATTTTCTTATTTTGTCGGCCATTTCAGGCTCAAAATGTTCTTATTTTGTTCTTAAAGGTTCTTAAATTTTCTTTGTTCTCCGATGGGGTCAACCCACTCCACATGTCGTTAAACTAGACTTCGTGTGCAGGGTGTACCTGACCTGCAGTCTGATGCTTGTTTGTTGCTTTGCCTGTTTGGCTTTTATTTATTATTTATTCCTTTTTATTTTATTTATATTCATTATTTTTTTATTTCAAAAAATTTCAGCCTCAGATTGTTCTAGCTTATATTGTTCTTATTTTTCGGGCGATTTCAGCCTCATCGTTTTAGAAAGTTTAACTCAATTAGTTAGTTTTTGTCCAAGGAATTTTCTTATAAAACACTGTCTAGATTTTCAGTATCAAAACAACAGCTCAAATCAGGTTAAGCTTGGGTTAGGCAATGGTTCATTAACGTCTTTTTCTTCTTTCTTTTGGAGGAGAGACAAAGTCGTTAGGACTAATCGGATTTCGAAAAACTAGACTCTGCTATGTTCTCTATATCGATGCCGGTTGATTTTCGTTTTCGTTCCATCGGAAAAGGATTACTAGAATGACAATAGCCAACAGTTGTCAAAGTGCTAAGGGAAAAAATACTCGTATCGGGCTCATCTGCCGGTGACACATTCACATTGTTCTTACATGTTGTTTGGCCTCAGTTATTTTCGGTCTTTTGGCCAATCAAAAATACTCATTCAGATTTCGAAAACGTTCTCTCTAAGTTGTCGTAATACTTGGCTTGTAAAAGCTTAAAATAATCATTGGCTGGAAATTTTTTGCTTTTAATCTGATAAAACATCTTTGGCCGTGCGGTTATCTTCAGTAGTGATGACCGCACGGTCGAAAACGTTTTAGCGACTCTCTTACATTCTTAGCCTGTGATTGTTTTAAACGCCCTTGCCCTTTGTTGTTGCGGCGGAGAACTGTTTAATCTAATTCACTATATAAACTGAAAGTTGTAAGGATTAAAACTTGCTGATGGAAGTTCAGAAAGCTGACGTGACGAACGTCAGTCCTTCGTCAGAGCAGTTAACTGAAAAAATTATTATATGATACGAGTTTTGATAAAACTAACAAAGCGATCCAGGGATTCCAGCTGGGTTTGTGGTTGTTAAGGTAACAAACAGCTCAAGGACAAATTCAAGATTATAACAAGGTTTTCAAAGGAAATATTAGATTTTATAACAAAACCACGGGAGTTTTGAATGGAGATTTTAAGCCGATCAATATACATTTCTTTGTGTCTTCATTAAAACAATCTAGAAAGTTAAGTTTGTTTGCAAAACGAACAAATAACACAAACAATGGCTTTCTCGGTGACGCAAGATATATGCTGTTGAGCCAAGGAAATGAATTTCTTTAATGTCTGCCCCCGCTGGCTATTCTAAGAGTTAGTAACAATAAAAAGAAACCTGGCCAAAGGTCTACTTTTTATTTTTATTATTTAAATTTGATACAAAGTTAAATTCATATTTTTCAAAAATGAAGAATAATGCTAAGGTTTGACGTTTCGCAACTGATCTAATAAGTCATTCTTGAAAATGCAGTCACTCAAACTGTGAAACGTTATTCTTTAGTTTCAAGTATCTTGCAAAAATCGCTACTAATACGTAAATCAATATTATTTTTGAAAATTCTAGAATCTTATAAATCTTCTTTCACTGTACATAAGTTTATTGTTGTTTGCAAAGAAAAACTGTCAAACTGTTGCTTTCAATAAGTTCACACTGGTCGGCGGTTTGGACCTAGAAGATAGGTGTACAAGAGAAGTATGTTATCATATGTATATAATAAATACAGATACGAAGTTCATCTTGTATTTAATAGAAACAAAGAGGAGTCTTTGCTTTACCCAAAGAATCACAGTTACGGTTAAACGTGCAGCATAAAGCAGAAGATAAGAATTTTCGAGGCTTGTGGAAGTTTGTTTTCTTACTGAGACATCCTGCAGTCTAAGAAAATGCTTTAATTTTGTTTTAAAAACTTCTTGAAGAAAAAAAAGACTTGAGGTCATATTAGACTTTGAAACACCCAATACATTTTGCTCTAGTTTGGTCCCCTTTGGCCAAGAAGCTACAAAGCAAATATGAAAATAAAACTTGTATTAAAGAAACAGTAATCTCTCTAACTTCGCCCTTATACCTTTACGGGGCCGGGTCTTTTGATAATTAAAGAAATAATTTTTGATATCATGACTCGACAGCAATTTATATATATATATATATGTATACTTTTTTTTTTAATTTGAATACATAAAAAGGTTAGCGCTCTCCCTAAATGAATTGTCACCAGTATTTGTTTTTTGATAAATATCAGTTAGATACCTCCAAGGGCACACTTTACACTAACAACACAAGTGTTAATTACTCTGAGCTTAGCTGGGAATACATCCTCACCAAACAGGTGGCGTTGTGTTTCAAGCACCGTTGCGGTGAATGAAAAAAACTTTAAAAACTCTTGCTGAGTTTGAAATCTTATTCAATTGAGGCTAGCTTCACTTGATAGCTTGATAAGTGCCTTCAAAGAACTGACAGACAAGTTCACTTGAAAGAAGTAAGATTTGTTATGTTTTGTTAAAGACACCCTCTTAAACAAATAAGCTGTATCCATTTTGAAGTGTTCTCTGTTTAAGTAAAACGGCTTTTTGTTGCAATTTTGTCAGTTTTGTCAGTTTCAAAATCTAACGTTTGACAAGTAGAGTTGAAAACTTGTTCTCAGTTGATGAAGAGTAGTTTTTATAGAGATAGCAAAAATGTAAGTGATCTTAAAGGTATTCAGGGGGCAATTTAAGGCGGAAAAATTGATTGTTTTCAAGATAAAATGTTTCTGGTGAATGTTTCTCAAAAACAAAAACTAGCGAACAACTAAAAGGTTTTTTCTTTAGTATTGGTAAAGTTTAGAAACACTTAAAATCGGATCGTATACATCCAAAAACGATTTATATTATATACAAGCCTCAGTCTTTGAGGAACTGTAGATTTACCAACTGAAACTTGTAAAGACTTAGAAGAAAATTTCTTGGTAAAGAAAAACGTAATAGAACTCATTAATTTTGACAGTTGTATTGACAAGTTTTCAAGCAGCATTGTAAATCATTGTTTTCAAAGCTAAACTAAACAATGAGTACTTGCCATTTGTGTTTGCACTGAAGACCGTTCACTTCCTGTAATTGCTTTTATTTCTAAATCTTGTTACTTGGCTCAGGTAAAACAATTTTTTTCAAGGAGATCTAATCAAAATCTTCTGCGATGCCTCAATCACTTATTTTGGTTTCAGGTTATATTCACGGAGCGCCACTCGCCTGAACATAGAGTATTTTTCTTTAGGTTTGTATCATTCACTTTATTTTTTAGTGAAACTGTTTGTCGTAGAACGTGAAATGTACTATTACGTGATCATTTGAGTTCCTATATTTTAGTTTTGTACATATATTACTGTATCATATCTGACTTTGGGTTTGTTACTGCATCATTTCTGGCTTAAGCTTCAAGTTAATCAAACTATAATCTGTGCTTCACGATATTCTAAGTATGATTCCTAGGTCCAATTGAGAGCGCGCCGATATGCTACCCGTCCCCAGGTTTTGATGGCTTAGATGTTTTCACTGATTTTATTCTAAGGCCGGGCAAGAGTTGTAGGAGTTCTTTTAACGCTCTCATTTCACAAACAGCAGCGACTTTGCTTGTATGTAAAGGTTATTCAATATCGCTAAAATCTAGCCAGCAGGCGAAGCCTTATATGTATCCATTAAAGTCAAATACTCCCCCCTTTTTTTGGTAATGTATGCGCGTTAAATCAAATACCCCTTGCCCTTATTGGCGTTGTAAACGCATTGAATTCAAATATTCCCCTTGTTGATATAGTAACGGGTTAAGTTCAAACACTCCCTGCGTTACGTTTTTTACGTTCGTTGGGACTTCTGACTTCCAGTTAATCGGGATTTTATCGGGTTTGGTATAAACTGAGAAAATGAAGTGTCATTTCCTCGACACTGCCATCCAAAACACTGAAGACCACTTCATTTCCTCTGTTTATACCAAACCCAATTAAAGCCCGACTAACTGGAAGTCAGAAGGCCCGACGAGCCGGAAACGTAACGCAATCATCGGCGCGCTCCATCGCGTTAAAAGAACCATTGTTGTTGTTGTTGTTGTTGCTCGTGTTGTTATTGTTGTTGTTGGTTTTTATCATTGGAATTAAAACTGTTACTATTGGTGTTGTTATTTTTGTTTGTTACTGTTGTTGCTCGTATTGTTGTTGTTGTTGGTTTTATTATTGGAGTTGGAATTGTTATTGGTATTGTTAGTACTGTTTTTGTTTGTTATTGTTATTGTTTCGGCATTGTATTTGTCTTTGTTGTTGGTGGCGGTAATGTTGATGTTGTTATTGTCATTGTTTTTGCATTTTTGTTGTTGTTATTGTTGTTGGTATTGCTAGTACTGTTTTTATATGTTATTGTTATCGGCTTTGTTACTGTTGTTGTTGATGTTGTTATCTTTGTTATTGTTATTGTTATTCTTAATGCTGCTATTATCGTTACCACTGCCGTTGTTACTGTTAATGTTAGTGCTGTTACTATTAATTGCTATTGCTATTGTTGAGATTGTTACATGATGGCAGTTTGATTATGTTCACGTTGTGTTAACCATTTGTTTAATCGTTGTACGCTTTCAAAATTAAACCTTTGGTGTGAAAAAAAATTAAAATGAAAGAAAGAAACTGTTTTTACTATCATTATTATTATTATTACTTTTATTATTATTATTGTTATTATTATTATTATTATTATTATTATTATTATTATTATTATTACTATTACTATTGTTACTATTGTTATTGCTGTCACCACTGGCTACTCAATTATTGCTGTTACTACTTCTGTTATTACAATCCTGCTGTTGACAGCATTATGGCATATTGCTTTTCGCTTAAAAGCCTGAATGTCAAATCATTACGTCTTTGAAATGAGTTTTTTGTGACTTTAGCCTATCGTAATTGATAAAACAAATGTCAGTATAATCTCCACTTATGATTACGATATTTTAATCTCTACTCTTTCAAAACTTGCGGTAATGTTTTGTAACCATCATGTAGATTTCTGCTTGTTTGGTTTCTATAGAAGAACTATTTGTCCCTTACAATGTAGCATTCTTAGACCAAGACAAAAGCCAATTTCTTAGTACACAAGTAAACTATAAATGCGGTTATTAAAACTGACAAACTTTATCATTACCGCCAACAGTAGTTCCGACTTTGTGTCTATTTTATGTTTTAAACGTGCTCTAGAAGCAAAGTGAGACCAAAAAACACATTTTACTTTTGAGATCAAAACGCGCGAACCGAACGCGAACCAAAATTCAAACTCATCCAAGCTCTCCCTGGGTCCTTACTGAGCTGTCGAACAACTAAAAAATTAATTAAAATATGAGAAATAAATATAAAAAAAATTTAAAACCTGAAATTTTGATAAGACAGTGGTTTGTTCATAAACTTTATCAAGCGAGCAACAATTCCTTTCAACATTCCTCTCCGAGAGTTGCATGGCATTATCGACCGGAGCTTTTAAATCCGGCATAAAAAGTGAGTAAAACCATATTGTGCCGTATACGAAAATTAACAATTTGAGCTTGATTGCCCTAAAATCAAAATTACTAGCTAATTAAGGTGAGAGCTTCCCGCAGCAGTTTGTTTTGTCATTTGTAAACAGACAAATTAAAACCCGCTTCTCTTCTGCATGTTAGTTTTCAGATTTGGAAAAAATAAGTACGAAATTGTGAAAGATTTTACGACTTACGTAAACTGTAATAGCTAATTTATAGATAATGAATAGTTTTCTATCAGCTCATTTTTTGTTAAGTACTGAAAGGACCTTGTTTTTATTGCCACAGATCTATTGCCTTTGATATGTATACCGCAGTACTGTGGCTGGCGAGTTTCTTGTTGTGCTTCTGCTTTACCGGTGAGTACATTATACAATCATAATGCAGATTCTACCAGCTTCTTTTATAAGAATTAGATAAATTCGGCTGAGGCTCGATAATTACAAAATATTCTTTTTTAACAATTTAAGCCTCCATTTATTTTCAAGTACTTTCTTTTTATATATCAATCAAGGTACCTTTCAGGTTTGCCGTGTAATTTGGACCACTCCAGGTACTCGGTAGACAAGCCAATATGTGGTTATTCTCTAATGGCGACAAAATGTGTATACTACGTAGTTACGAACTGAGAAACTACAGTCTTGTCTTGCCTGTAGCTTGTGTTTCTAGTACCGGCAAATTTTTAGCCGTAGTGCTATTGCAAAGATTGCAAAAATTATTCTGAAAAATGCATGCAGTTATTAGTACAGTATATGCTCAGTGAGTACACAGTCATTTGGAAGTTTCAGTTGTTTTTTCAATCTGTTAGGATGTCAGAGAATGCAAAATCAAATTTGGAAGGCGAATACAAACAAGAAGAATATTTGTAGTAATGTGCCAGTTTTGGAGAGTATTTCAGAAGGTTTCAAACTAGTTTTTGTGTAACATAACTAAGTTCTGACAGTAAGAAAATCTAAATATTTGTTTTTGTAATAACATGGTTTGGCTCTGCTTAGCAAAACTAATTCAGTTTTATCACTTTTCACTTGTAAATTGGCACCGTGACTTCTGTTAATCTTTTCTCGTATTCGTAATTGGTCAAAAACTACAGTTCAGAAATTTTGGAATATAGAATATAATGACTTTTGACATACGTAAAGTCAAAAGCCGAATTATAAATGTGTTTCCGGCCTTTTCGTGTATATGATTTTTAGTCTTATAGATTGGTTGTAGAGTTATTTTGGAAAACATACTAAAAAGTTTCCAAGGTATGGCCGCTGCTCGAACCGAGGAGAAATCACCTGCTCAAAAATTGATTGACATCTCGTAGAACGAGTTTCAGGGCCAGGGACTCAAAGTAAAGTGATTAATGAGAAACAAGTGGACCAATTACTGATTGTTCAGAAAGTTTTCTCTTTGAACAGCTGTGGAAAATTACATATTCGTAGCAAAAGTATGAAAGCAGTTTTTGTATTATTTTTCCCCAACATGCCTACGCGCGCAGAAACTGTATATCAAATGGTTTCTATACGTTTTTTATAATAACAGGACAGCTTAGTGAGATTTATCCACCAGAAACCTTCCGCAACAGTAAAAATAATTTTCAGTTGGACCTTTGATTCCTTTCTTAAATCTTGTCCATCAATATTTGTGTTATGATCTTTTTTCCTGGAATGGACGGCGCAACTGATGAAATGGCATACTGAATATTGCAAAATTTAGAAAAATTGCTATATATTTTCACTCAAACAAATTTTTGAGTTCACAAGTTTTAAAAACCATCTTGTAGGTTTCGAAACTTGTGGGAAATGACAACGAAACAGTTTTGCAAATTTTGATTGTCTTGTAGCTTTACAAAGTCTAAAGACTAAAAGTACAAAATTGGCCTGAAATAAACGACAAATTTGATATCTTCTATATCAGACGAATACAATTTCTAAGATAATGCAATCTATACACGAAAGTCTTAACACGCTGCTTTTTTTAATTACATTATATATTACATGGGTCCCAGGTAATTAAGAAATAGAGTGTGTAAGGAGTCTAATTGGAAATCTATAGCCCTCATCAAAAAGTTAAGGTGAAGTTTGGAACAAATGATTTATAAAAAGAAAACCGATATGTAATTTTAATGTTATTATTATCTGAAGATTAAACTGTTCTAGCCACTTGTTCTAGGAACTTGCACATGAAAATATGATTTACTTTTTCCACTCTCTTGTAAGATGTATCTAAACAGAGCATAAATGTCAACGGTTGACTCACCCCACCCCCATCCCCTTCCCCTCCCCCCCCCCCTCCTCCTCACTGGGTTAGAGTCAAGGTTGGGCTTGAGGCTTAGAGAAAGGTTGGGCGAATCATTGCCCATCCAGCAGGGTTAATCGTGCGCGACCTTAGCTCAGTTTGTAAGATCTCTGACTGCAAAGCTTATTTCAAGAATTTTAGTAAACATTGCGGAAGCCGTATGGCGCCCAGAATGCAGTCTGTCTTCAAGTTCACCAACAACAATATTGAATGTAAACGCATTGAGGCTTGCAAAACGTGCTAAAACCTGTTGTTGTTCTTGCTATCTTGCAGTAAATGCGTGTATGTTGTGGTTCAATTTTACCTTTGATTTAGGATTTATTTTCCTTTGTTTTTGGATATGTTAATGTATGAAAATGAGTTTGAAACAAAAGCTAATAAAATTCAAACCAAGAACAAAATTGAACCACAATATACCCACTTATAGGTAAACCGTGGTTTAAATATCACAACAGGGCATCTCTGCGTTGCTCACAGGCTATGTAAATATCTATATTTAGTATTGACCAATCAGATGAGTCGCCCATTTCGGGCGCAACTTCACTAATAAGTGAATAGTCCTACATTAGCGTATTCCCAATTAGAGAATAGTGTTTTCCTGCGCTCTGATTGGTTCGATAAAAAGTGAATATCCAAGATATTCACTGATTAGCGGTCGTGACAGCGGACCGAAAAACATGGCGTCTCAGCTTCCAAAATATGTCAGCCGGCGACGCTGAAATTTGAGAAATAAATGATGCGGCTGTTCTCGAAAACACAAAAAAAGTCCGTTTCTATAAACTTACCTTCAACTTCAACTCTGGCACCACAAGCGATGAATTAAATCTGACACTATCTTGGTTTTGGCTCTTAGTTTGCCTTTTGTCAGAACACAACACAGCTTTGTTATTTTCAAACTCTGAACATCTGAAGCGAAGATCACATGTTGATCATGTTCTAGGCCTCAGTCTCGCGCGTCTTCCAATATTGGCAACTTGGCTTTGGACAAACATTTTTATTTCAAAAAGCCTATTTTTCACTGATTCCCTGGTTTGATATATGCTAATGTAGTTATTCACCTCGGTGTCGGTGAAAGTCAGGTATATTCACCTTCACTTAGACGAGTATTAATTACTCACCGTTTATCACTCATCCGTGAAAGGAAAAACTGAACGGCGTCTCATTTTGCCATTGTTTCGGAAGATGAAATTATGAAATTAATCTAAGAAGTAACCCTTATAAGCAAAATAGAAGGCCTGTTTGGTTACTGCTAAAACAATTCTCCCCCTCAATGTGAAAAAATTTACCGAGCCGTGAATCACTGGTCGCCTCCACCTCAGGGGATAATGTTTAAGTATATAGTTTTAAAGAAAGAGAGATTTCCTGAAGAAAAAATTATTTCCTAAAACCGGGGTGCGATTTAAGGGAAAGGAACCTATATGAATTTAAAAAAAGAATATATAGTAAAAGAGAAGACCAAACAAATTTGTTTTTTTATAGTTGTTATTATTAGAAGTTGTTGTTGAGTTGCTAATTCTGCAACTTTAACGCTACAAGATTTCTGAAAAACACGTTATTTGACTACACGCTTTTTTTTATAAGAACCAGTAAATTTGGCCGAGGCTCATTGTTCTTAATTTTTTGACGATTTGAGCCTCAAATTGTTCTTAAATTGTTCTTATTTCTAC
>JAOBRD020918140.1:0-12480 GCA_027575215.2 Hydrozoanthus sils | reverse complement strand
AGTCACTGTTTAAACAATACAAATTTTTTTACATATATATTGTTGTTATATATGTTATTATTATTATAATATTATTATGTTTATGGTACGTGCCTTTACAACTAAGTTAACTGGAAAATCACAAGATTTGTATAATTTAGTCATTTCAAGCCAGCTGTATATTGGTGTAAAAAAAGTATCTGTTTGTAGTTGTTTTTAATTGATAAAGACTTTACTAACCTTTTATATTCTTCACAATTCTCTTTAGATAATATGTTCTTATCACCAAAATTTTTGGAAATGAAAAAGTGAATTTTGATAGTTTTCCATGCATTAGATATAAATAGACAAAATTAAAACACAAAAATTTTCACCCAAATCTTGAGGTCTTTAGGCTTGCTGATAGCAATTTATAGAAAATTGTATATATTTATTTTATTTCTTCAGAATTACTTATTGCTTGAATAGTTATTTTTATTGGTAATTTGTCATTTTGGTAGAGTATATGCACATAAAGCTAATTGTTTTGTCTTATAAATAACTGGGTTAGCAGTGTGTAGTCTGTTTTGATATACTTGCTGCTAAAGACAAAAATCGTACTATAGTCATTAATAACTTATCTGAACTGAATTGCAAGGCTTCGAGACATATATTATTTTAAGTTTCAACTTTAAAATTGTTTATTTTAAGCACTTGACTGCCCTTTGATTTTTTTATTTGTGAAGCTCAGCATGAAAATAAAAATAGCAATTCAATTGTGAAGGCTCAAGGCAGTCCACCATAGTCACTCAGCCTCACAAAACTAGATTGTTTTGCATAAAAATGGGATGCAGATTAAGTAGTTTATGCTCCTCAAAGCAACACTGTTTATGTGATAGAGGGGAACCTGGTAAAGTACTCAGTTGATTTTGTTGAGGAAAGCCTAGAAACAATTCCTTTTGTATTTGGTAGTGTTAGAAAACTCCAAGAGTCTGCTAGGAAGATAAAAAAGTTAGATTCTTCAACTGATGTGCAGTTTTGAAAACGGTTTTAATGGCTTATTTCACGTTTGATGTGTATAGATTTTGATATGAAATACTAATGCTCAAAATGAAGAATTGTTGCTCAAAATGTTGTAGATCGGTGTCAATATTTGAAAAAGATTAATTTTTAATGATTTCAAAAACTCTTTTGATGATAGATAGAAATAAATCTTAATATAGTCAGTGGGAAATTTCTGATACTGTTGCTGTGTTTGAGTTTTAATATGAATATTTTTAATGAAAATATCAGATTATTATTAAGTTCTGTTTTGTGGAGGCCAAGCCCCAAAGCCATCATTTTATAAGGTTGGTGTAAAATTAACCATGCATTGTTATGAATTCAAGTTGAAATTTAGTGTTCAGACAGTAGCTGATCATGAAGTCTAAACATATATGCACATAAATACACAGTTTCAATAAAATATAGATGTCAGATTACATTTTGAAAGACAAACAATTCAGTTTTTAGAGTGAATATTTATTTTTTTTTGGGATCATAATTCTGAAAAATCAAAACGGAACATATTAAAATTATACACTCAGCATTCCTTTTTGAGACAAAAATCTTCATTGTTAATAAATACAACAAAAAATCTGTATTGATAACAGTATCTACATGACATTTTTCTTTTAACAATTGAAGGTTCTAGTGCAAAAATGATGTACTAAGTAACTTTTGATGAAGTTCTTGATTCTCTCTACATTATCCCTATTTACTCTATATATAACCATTGGGAGAATTTAGTATTTCATACAAAGTCACATTGTTTTTGCACTAGACCCTTCAATTGTGCACCATTTTAGTATTTTGCCAATTATTGCTTTGTTCGAACGGAAGTGACCCACGATGTCACTTCTGTAGAGATTTTTTTGCGTGGTTTGGTTTTAAGGAAGGGACCTTTTGGGTATAAAATTTGTACCCCCCTCTCCTTCCTCCCTGTCATAAAACTATAACTAGTTCAGTGGGGCCCCTGGAAGGATTTAATTTAGTTACATATGTTGCTTTACCATTTTAAAACATTGTTTCTATACAAGTATTTGTATATAACACTAGATTTCGGCTTGATGTTATTCACCGAGACCTTTTCTTTATATCATTACAGTATTAATTAAATTTATTTTTGTTAATTTTTTTTTCTGTTTTGTAACATGGCAGTTTTTAGAACTGTTACTAAAGCATATGTATTTGAATGAGGAACAGGTACAATTAAAAATCAGAAAAAAATTAGTTTGGAAAAGAAATAAAATTATATTTTTTGTTGCAGCAGGCCAGCATTTTAACAGAGCAGTTGTTATTGACAATGGATGTGGAGTACTAAAAGCTGGGTTTGCAGGAGAGAGAAAACCAAGGATTGTTGAACCTGCAGTTGTTGGCACCCCTAAAAGATACTCCTTGCAAATGACGGGAATGAATGGCAAAAAGGATAAAAAATATGGACATGCAGCAACAAATGCAGCTGGAGTGCTACATTTAGGTATGGCTAAAGCTACGAATAATATTCTGTACACCAAAAAGGAAAATTGTCTTCTTGGGCAGATTCACTTTAAGGATTCTTTACCAAAGTACTTTCAATTTTCACTGTAAGGAACTTAATGTTTGGATATAATTAATCAAACTTTGATCCCTGAGTCTTGCCTAGGTAGTTGTCATTTTCATGTTCTTTCACTCTTGCATCCATTTGTTGAACTGGCATGCAACTTGGTGAAACTGGTAGGCTGGTGGACGCAAGAATGAAAGAGAACATGAACCTGACATTAGCCAGAGATTATATACTCAAGGCTCAGTGGTAGCTGAACATGTACACAAGACAGGGCACTACCCAACTGTACTGTAGTTGGAGCAATGTCACTTGTGTAGACCAGCAGTTGCACTGGTACACTCTATGAGTCGAAGCCAATCACATTTAGCTCCACCCAAACAACATCAACAGGCTAGGGACAGCGGCGTGCATCAAGATACCCAAGGCTTTGCTTTCAACCTTGTACAAACACCAAACATGTGGCAGATCCTTTCAACACACTGCTCACATTTTAGAACTCACAGTCTACACATCACTTGAAGAAGGCTTAAAGCAGTTAAAATGTCATGGTCCTTAACCACTTGCATTGTGAGGCAATTGAATATTTTTCGCTAAGTGACAACATATGCTTTGGAATTTGCATTACTTAAGTTCAAAAGTTTGAACTGACATTTACAATGAAAACTACAGGATTTAAGAATTCTAGTGTACAGTTAAAAAGCATTCAAGTATTAGTGCATGTTTTGTGCACTTGAGAAATAGATTTTAGTTAGTAAGTCAGATCAGTTTAGATACATGATACAGACATAATTAACACTATTCTAAACTTGTACTTAACTCTTTAAGCCCCAAGCATGACAAATGTTGTGTTGGTAAATTCTCCCAACTGAGTCCCATACTTTCTAAATAAACAGTTTGGGAGAATTTGGCTTTTCATCCACCAAAGCATACTTGACTTGATCAACTCCCAACTTCTCATTACCAATTGTATTACTTTGTTTGAGTAATGTAAGGAGAAGTGAGATGTTGATAAACTGTCCAGGGCTGAAAGGGTTAAAGTGCCTATAACACTAACAATTATTTTTGTAACCACTAAAAGTGTTTGGAAGCTAAGGACATTTAAGAAAAGAATTTTTGAAATAGGTCCTATTATCGATTTTCTATACACATTTGAAGTTCAAGTTTTGTTGTTCACGATCGCATTTTATGACATCATTCCTGGACATCTCTTGGATGAAGCAAGATAGACATGAATGAATCAGAGGATTTTGATTCAGAAGTAGATTCCATTTCCTCATACAGTTCTCAGTTTTTTTGTCCCTTTGTGTTTAGAAAAGATCTCATTTGCTTAATATTATAAGTCGGGAATGGCATCACAACCCAGTTCCCCGAAAATGCGGTCATGAACCAAGGTGTCTGAAAATTTTGCTAGTTTTAAGCCACTGTAGAAAAAAACAATTTGACCAAATTTTGAAATTTTTTTTGCAGAAGTACTTTAAATTGTACGTGAAATGATTTGATCCCCAAAAAGTTGTTTGAGTTTTATTTGCATTTTAAATGTAAGACTGTTGATAAAAAATGTAAGTCAGTCGTGACAGTATTCTTGTACAAGGAGTTGCTTGATTCTAAGAGTTTGTGTATTTAGCATAATGAAAGAAGTTGCACATTTAATATGATATCAAACTCTTGTTTGTAACTATAAATTGTTTGAAATAAGCCAGTTCGACATTTCAGAAACACGTGCGTGAATCGGGATAAAATGTAAAATTCATGAAAAATAAATAAAGGAAAGCAATGAAGCGAGATGGGAATTCATTATTATTCATTTCTAAAGTTTGATGAATACTTCATTTTATCCCAATGTGCGCTTGTGTTTCTGAAATTCCGTACTGGCTTATTCTTTGCCAATATTTTCAGATTGAAATAGATTTGAAGATATTGCTTACTTAGGTAGTTCATAAAAGTATGCACAGTGTTGTTCACTGTTATTACTCTTGTATATTAGATTACCCTGTAAAGCCAGGAATGATTGACAGCTGGACAGACATAGAGGACCTGTGGGAGTATGTGTTATATTCTGAGCTGGGGATTAGTGAAGGAGATCACCCAATTGTACTGACAGAGGTTGTGCACAATCCAGTAAGGAACAGGGAGAAAATTGCTGAGGTGCTTAAATTGCTTAACTCTACTGTCAAATTTTTTTTCTAAATGTTGGTATAAATCCCTTTTTCCCTAGCCTTTTTAATTGTATTTTTAGAATTGATGCTAAAATGGTGACTTCTTATCTTAAACATTTCAAAACCAAACAGATTATCAACATCTAACTTCTCCCTACATTTCTCATATAAAATAGGTCAAATGAGAAAATGGAAATTTATCAACATAGAAAACTACTGAAGATGAAAAGCAAAAATTCTCCTAAACTGGTAACATGAAAGGTATTGTTTCTAGTTGGGAGAATTGAGCAATATATAATTTGGTACACTTGTGTTTATAGCTGAAAGGGTAAATGCTTATTTTGCTTTTCAGTGAGTTTTTTAGAAAGTGTTTTCCTGAAAACCCTTTGTAAAGAACTTGAAGCATATACCTTGTTATGAATAACAGCAATTTTAATGTTTTTTGTCTCCATTCAAACAAGCCCTGTTCTTTGAAAGTTGAATTCAAGAATAAGGCTTATAGGGCTAATTTGAATGAGGACAAAAGAATATCAAAGATGACACCATTTATGAATAAGGTTTCTAGTTTGTCACAAAAGTACAAAAAGAATCATTCTTTTGACTGATTTGTTAATTTGCTTACCCTTATACAAGTAAAAAGGGACTCATCTCCTCCCTTGGCTGGCCTACCTAAGAAAACAGACAACTTGCCATCCAGTCCACAATGTTCTACACAATCTGAAACAATTAATATCAGCTTTCCTACCTGTTTCCAGGAGAACCCCTGACCAACAAGATATAATTTCTAAAAGTACAGACAAATAAGCAACAGTATCCTAGCTTTCTCTTATTCTTTCTTTCCAAGAACAATTCCAAACCTTGAATTTACTTACTAACCATCTCATCCACAGATATGGTGAATTCAAGGCCACCTCAGCGCTCTGCATATCTAACATCAGAGCTCAAAACCATCTTAAAGGCGACTGTAACTGGTCATAAACCCTCCCTAGACATTAGCTTACAGCTAAATTAGGATTGAACATTTAAACTTAAGCATTAAGCTTGTTTAGGTTTGTAGCTAAAAGAAACCTTCATACCAAGATAAAATGGTTAACATTCCTATCTTTGTTGCATCAACTTCAGATTTTTTTTGAACACCTAAGTGTGCCAGCCATGTATCTAGCTGACCAGCTGTCTCTTGGGCTGTATGCTTCCGGAATGACCACTGGAGTCAGTGTTTCATCAGGTTTCTCAGTCACAGAGGCAGCAGTTGTGTATGAAGGCCACACATTACCCCATACTGCTCAACAGCTGGACATTGCTGGCAAACAGTTAACTGAAAACTTCAGGCTGCTGCTAAGAGACAACAAAGGCTTAAATTTTGTGTCGTCTTCAGAGTGGCAGCTTGTTAATACAATGAAGGAAACTCTGGCATATGTCGCACAAGGTTTGTCTGATGAAGATTCTTCTGTTCATTTAATTCGCATAGAATGTTTGGGACTCTTTCAGAGGGAAATTAACCACCCCCCTCTTCTGTTTAGTCTGAAATTTGATGATTAAGTGACCCAAACCTACCCATCCATATCAAGGGCTTGATGGAGTTCTACTGTATTTAAATACAAGTTAGTCACCTTCTTCTGGTGAAGTCTAAGGTAATGTGCAAGATAATCTTAGAAAAGTTTATCAGACAAGTTTTGTTATATATCTGTTTCTTCATATGTGGCCTTCATGACCAGTTCAATATTTGCAGAATGTTTTTTTTTGTAGTTTCCCCACTGAGACGCTAGAAAATTAAAGTAATAACCTTGCCTTTTATTCCTTAGATGACTAATTTGAAAATTCTTTTTAAGACTTTTTTTCTGTTGAAAGTTGTGGAGAAATTCTCATTTTATCTGGGACAACATTTTTTTCCAAGCGGCCAGTTTTTTTTTAATGTAGATGCAAGGAAAATTTAGGAGTCGATAAATACGTGTAGAAAGTGTGAAAACTAAGATCAAGTGATACACGTTTAATTGACAATGCTGTTTCGATTTTTGCTTAAGATTATTCTGGGGAGTTTAACAAATACCAGACGGGTAGAACAGATCCTAAGTACTTCACACTACCCGATGGACAGATGGTGGAAATCACTTCAGAGTTAATCAGCTCGGTTGAACCGCTATTTGAACCGCAAAGTCTAGTATCAGCGAACGACACTGTTGCGTCACAACTGCCATTACCAAATATGGTCAATGAGGCTATAAACAGGTGAGAATGTTTCCTTCCTATTTTACACATGAAAACTAGGGTGCCGTTAAAATTTTAAAAAGAAACTAGCCCACAGTTCCACACAGAATTCTTTATCGAGTAAATTTGTTGTAGCGATAACTACAGTGTTTCAACAAAAAGACACAGGACCAAACGAACCCGTCGAATTTCTGTGACCTTATTGGGCGTTTAAAAGTTGTGTTAAAGTAAAAAGGCTAAAATGTAATTTTATAAAAATTTTTAGAAGTTAAATTATCAACCAAAGGGATTAAATAACTATAAACACATTAGTGCTGTTACGCAGGGGGGTCGAGAAATTGTGGGACGGGTTTCTGTAAAATTGTATCTGGGCTCCAAAAGGGTTGGCTTTTTTAAAATAGTTCCATTGAGTCCCTCCTTAGTCCATCCCAAGAAGCAAAAAAAGAGTCCACCAGTCGTAAATTTTCCTCTAACATTCACAAAGAGCCTTTTTAAGCAGCGTAACCACGAACTCAACCATTTTTCATCCAGAGCAAACACTTCGATATTTGAAACGTAATATCTGTCCTCAAAATCTTGTTTGTTTAAATCAAGCTTTATATTTCAACATCACGACCGCTTTTAGTATGTCAGTTTTTTCATTTAACGAATCCTTGATAAAGAATCGTTGCAACTGCCATGTAGTTGTTTATGGCAACTGTGACTGAGAATCGAAGTAAGCCGTATATAGCGGACTATCTGAGGCCCTTAATACCTACCAACATATCCTAAACCAACTTATACGAAAGTCTCAATAAATACCCCTGTATGCGACTGCACACAAAAAAATTGAAACAGGTTTGCTAACAGGTCAAAACCGGTTTGCAAACTGGTCAAACTGGGAATTTCTGATTTCCTGTTCTTTGACAAAATTGTGAACCATACATAGAGGAGATTACACGGTGTTGCAAACATATGAAATTTACTTTCAAGTGGAAAAAAAGAGATTTCACGAGTGAGCGTGTAACAAAAAGCTACCGATAGTATAGCCAGCTTATGGCAGTTGAGTGTTTTTTTTTAGCATGGAAAGTTCACAAGACAGGGTTTTGCCAAATCCAAGATGGCGTCAAAACTTCGTCTTGTGAATTTTCCGCGCTAAAAAGACACTCAACCGCCTGTAAGCAGGCTACTAATAACAGTATCCACGCATGCTTTGTGGAAAGGTTTGCGGTTTGCTTTTGATTATTCAAGTAGCATTGGTACGATTGATGTTGTGTTCAAGGCAAATGGATATATACAATATTGAATATTAATGCGTCGTGTTATTCCATTTCCAGGTGTGATGTTGACCTTCAAGACATCTGCTACAAAAGTATTGTACTCTCAGGTGGGACCACAGTGCTGCCTGGATTAGTACCCAGGCTTCAAAGAGAGCTCCAAAAGCTAAACCCAAAGATTAAAAAGATCCGTGCCCCGGATGAACGACGAATTGCATCTTGGGTTGGGGGATCGATTCTTGCATCACTTTCAACGTTTGAGAGTCAGTACATTACTATAGAGGAGTATGCAGACTCTGGGCCGAGCATTGTTCGCAAGAAATGTTTTTAGACAAGATTATCAGACGAGGCTGTTTAAAAACAGAACATTAAAACGATAATTTTATCTTGAAAAAAAAGCCGATTAGAAACCTCGCCTGTTTATCGATGCGGAATTTATCAAGTTGCCTCCACAACGCGCGAAAGGAAAAAAGAACAAATCTTGTGTGAATCAAAGTGTGGCGCTTTTTGTGCAAACTGAAATCTGACTTAAATAAATTTAGTTTCCCAAATAAGGTTGAATTTTTTTTTTCAAAAACTTTGTGCAAGTTTAACATCAGTTTAAGTTTGCAAAGTCGTATTTTTGTATTCTAAAGTGATTTATGTGCCTTCTTATGAATATATATATATTTTTCTTGTTTCTTGCTGTGCCGTTTGCCAGATAAGTGAAGCACTTTTAGGTCTTTTTCGTGTGTTTGTGAAACCAATTATCGGGTTTGATGTCAGTGTCATTGTGACAGACAGTTTGTCTCGGGAGAATATTTGGCCGGTGAAGTTGCTATCTAGAGCAAGTCAGTTTGCCACTTAACTCATCCTTCTGACTTTTGGAACTGAGAATCACCGTACATATACAGCTCAAAATGTTTAACTTTGCTTGCTTGCTTGCTTAAAAGTTACTGCATTCTTCAGTACAGCGGTTAAAAAGGCAAGATTTTTGCCAGCTACAAGCAGTGTAGTATCGGGAAAAATGAAAAAAAAAACCAGTGTAACTTGGACTATTAATATGCAGTACTTGTTGAAAAGGAATTGAAGTTTGTTGGACACGTTTAAAGGCAGTCAGCTGATTGCACCGCACTACAGCAAGATATTCCAAAGGTTTTCCATTTTTGAGGCAATGAAGTGTGATGTTTAATTGAGAATGAGTGACAAAGAAATAAATGTTTCTGTTGAATAATTGTGTGGCCTGACGCGAGATCGACAATAGTTGAAAGAAAATGTTCGGAACATTTTACAAAGAAAGAAAAAAAAATTGAAATCGCAAACTATGCTACCAAGAAGATATATTCAAAATGTTTTGTAGTATGCTCAATTTTAGGGATGGAAAGTGCTTTGGATAAAATTAAGGTAGTGAAAAACATAGGATCCATGAATTATTTTACACTTTGTACGTATATATAGTTAAGCAGATTGCCAATTTTTGTGTCAAAATAATTAAGTAAATTTTGGTTTTTCTTAACCTGGTTTGAGTATGCATCACTGGTATCATTGTTAGCACGGGTTCAGCAGAGCTGTAGCCGGAAGTAGCTATAGCCCGACTCCCAGCAGTGCAGCGCAAATATCCGACCGTGTAATGATCCGCCTGAATATGAGCTCCCCACCCCTACACCCACCCCAAGAAAAATTTGGCGAAAAGGCCCTTTAACCAAAAATAAGTCCTGAGGCGTATTGTTGTAGTTTTACTGAAATGTGCGTTGTGCTGGCAAGTAACTTTCACCCAGGCAACAATTGAAGAAGAATGCGCGACTCGGATAGCTTGGGATTGAAAACAACGTGGGCTTCGTTTTTCGCAACTGCCTTATTTGCATTCATGAGCGCGAAGTTATCGTATCATAACGTCATTGCATGGAAAGGCTTAGTAAGTTATATCCGGCATTTATTCATTTTATTTACAGACGTTAAAAAAAAGGCTGTAATAGAAAAAGGTTAGAATCGTTGAAATAATTAGTTTCTGACAGCACGGATTGCTTGTTTAAAGGATTTTACAGATCGCAAGAGTTGGTGATCTGGGAGGGTAGGTTTGTTTCATTCCTTAGTTGTTCTAGGGTATAAGAAGTACTTTAATAGTCACAGGAATAATGAGGTAATTTGTATGAGTGTTGAGAATATCTTCAGTCAGTGGCGCAGCCAGCTTGTTGGCCAGCAGGCCCGGGTCTTCAAATTATTTTGACAGGGAAAAGACAGTATCGAATAATTATTTGAACTATATTCAGTAAAAAGAAGAATTTATAAGCACCTGTTAAAATTGTTATTTTGCAATGAATGCTGCGTGGTTAATACTTACTCGAAAGTCCTGATGTTGATGTTACAAACGAGTGGAGAGAAGACTTAAGCTAAAAAACAACATCCCAGTCCTTAGGTCGTGCCTACGTCATCCGGCAGTACGGATCCAACGCTAAAAACATTTATTTTTCTTCCAGGGAAAGCACTTTCTAGCATTGGCACGGGAGGAACATCTTCGCTAGGTTTTATGGTTTTAGTGCATTTCTGGCGAATTCAGAAATGCAATTTTCAAAAATTTCCCAAGGGAACATGCCCCTGGACCCCCCTAGAAATGTTCGTTCTTTAGGCGCTCGCTGCAAAAATTTCAGATCCTGGCTACGCCACTGCTTGTGTTGGTTCAGGGGCTGGCGTTGTTTACTTTCGCCACAGATTAGGCCGTTTGCCTGTTTAAATAAGTGACACAATTTTGCGTTTAATCTCCGTCTTTCGAGGGTATCCCAATCTTACTTTTTCATCATTTCTGTCACACTGTCTTTCCTGTCATACCTTCGTAATACCCAACGTGCGGCTCGTCGTTGCATAAATTGGACCATTTCGATCTGCTCGATGTTCTTTGCAGTATATGGCCTGAGTCCCATACTGCCGAGCAATACCCAACGGTTGGTCTCACTACACAAGTGTTTTGTAAGCTGTTTCCTTGATCTTGATTGATGGGGTTCGGAGGTATTTGCTTTGGATGTGACTTAAGCTGTATGCTCGTTCCATCGTAGATCGTATGACAGGTGAACACCAAGATATTTGGTGTGGTCTATTGACTCGAGGGTTTGGCCGTGAAGCAAGTAGTGGAAAATCTGTTGGCTGCGTTTTCTCGTGATCTTGATGACGTTGCACTCAGATGGATTAAAGTTCATTTTCAAGTCAGTCTAGTTTGGTAAGATCCGCCGAAGTTGCTTACTGTCGTTCTCTGATTTAACTGTGAGGTATATGACGGTGTCGTCTGCAAACAGTCTAATTTTAGATTGCACTTGCGATGGTAAGTCGTAAATTTATTTATATAGCACAGGAACAGAAGTGGTCCCAAAACTGAACCCTGTGAGACACCAAGATGACACAGGTATACATATGATGACTTTTCACCTCCTACCACAACGCATTGTCTTCTGTATGTGAGGAAATCCTCTATCCACTGACTACTTGACTTGTGCGGGTTAAGGCTTTATAGCATTTTTTTCTACACCCTCTACAGTGACGTTGATCGGTGACATGAATGGATGGTTAGGCTGCCTCATTCCTTTGTTGATCAAGGTTTGCATGACTAGTTGTTTAAGTTCCATTGGTCGTTCTTGGGTAAATACAGACTGGAAGTGGCGGTTCAAAAGTACAGCTTTCTCGCTGTCATTGGATATCTCAGTGTTCTGTGACTTTAGAGTCGGTACGCCGGTGTCACAGCGGATTTGGTCCCCCTTCACTATCAGCTTCGAAACTCGAAATACGGCTGCTACAAGTCACGATTATGAACCAACCAAACCAAGATTTGGAAATCAACAAGCAAATATTCTTTAGCGTTTATTTTATCGGTTTTAAAAACCTCTGGAACTCAAAATCTGTGTCAGTATATGTTGTTTTTATTCTGGAATTGTTGATCGTCCGTTTGTACTCGATCAATGCCATGTATTGACTGGTCGTGCAGCTAAATTATTATATACATAGACTCTGAAAAACGAATAATTCTTCGGACTTTTAAGACTTAAGCAATCGTCTCAGTTTACCTTAACATATCTTAACATGCAAATTTTGATTTCATTAAACTTGCAACCATTGTCTTCTTCACTTACTGGAAACGTCGACGCTTCGAATTAAAAAGACGCGCCGACTTTCTCAAACATAATTAACATTAATTACATTGTTATCCCAACAGGATAGGTACAAGACTAACCGCAAGTTTTAAGAAAAAATTTTGACTGTTATGTTAAAAGCTTTTCGTATTAGAAAATCATTCTTCCATAAACCAGATATTTACGAATTCTGTCCACAAAACGCATTATTGATCCTAAAATGGCCT
>JAOBRD020918034.1:0-29283 GCA_027575215.2 Hydrozoanthus sils | reverse complement strand
CTATTTAATCCGTTCACTTAGGTAAAAGCCACACTCTGATGAAGAGGCGAGACGCCTCGAAACATGTTAGCATTAAATCATGATGAAACTGAAGAATGTTGTTGCTTCCATCAAATTTATAATTCTTCAATTACTTTTTTCTAAATCAAGTCATGCTACCTGTTGCAATTAGTTTTTGTTTTGTTTTCCCAATTTCATCATTAGTTTAGGGGGAAAACGAGTTCATAAGATGAGGATATCGAATTTCGTTGTTGAGACTCCTGCTTGTCATCAGTTATCTGTGATGTTATTAACTTTGCTTCATTAATATTACACAAATTTAGTTTCGTCTTTTTTTACAGTAGTTTAGTGGTTTTTCCCAATAACTGAATAAGATTTAAAGTATCCTATCTGTAAAAAGCTTCTATATATAAAAATAATTCTTTGATCAAGGAAGTTCACCATCTCGACGACTAATAAATCTGAAACTTATTGAAAGTGCAAAGTCAACATAAAGTTTTCAAAGGAACAAGGGAAGAGCTGAAAAGGATTGAAGTAATTTAAAACAATTTCAAACCTGTGTGCATTGAAGAAAGAAAGCACACTGTGTGATATTCATGAATCCCAGGGTTCATATCGCCCTCAGGGCTCCTTTGACGACCAAATGAAGAATGTTTTGACTGGCACTGCACACAGCACGTTGGAATTGTTCAAACAGTGCCAGCAAACAGCGTTTTGACAAATCTTAAATTGTGGCTAAATTATAAATCTATCAACTAAGAGTACGCTTAGTTTTAGTGTCTTGCCAATTCTTTGAAAATACTCTTGCATGGGATATGCATATATGGGGACATAAAGTAGATAATGCGTTTTAGTTTCACTGCTGACTCTTTCATTTGGGCTAAATGAAGCAAGTTTCAGAGACGAATCATTACATGTGAATAGAAATTCTTGTATAATTTCAATGGCTGAACACATTTATATTATCAACTTCTACTAAATACATGGTAAATTAGTAATGAATCCTTGTTTTTAAGATCAATCAATGTAGTTCTAAATTATGCAAACCAAGAAACACAAAGTATATGTTTTCAAAGCTAATTAGAAGGTTTTCTATAAATACTGTCAGCTTATCTTTAGTACTCACAAAACTTTTGGGCTTCGCGGAAAATGTGGTGGCTTTTACTTCTACTCTTAGCTGGAATTTCAGGTAAGAAATGACTGCGTCTGTGGATTAATTAAAAATTGTCATGAAATAGTGACGTTGTACTCAAAGCTTTGAAAGATTTTCTCGATCTTTTTAACTTTTATTAAGATGATCTGTCTGCTCTCTTGTACAGCTGCTGAAGATGTGCTGTCGGCATCAGGTACAAATTTGCTTTACTTACCTTGTACTTGTGTTACTTGAATGCAAATGGATTTTTATACAACAGTTGTTTATGTTTCTTATAAATGAAATGAAATGAAATTAATTTTCACATTTATAAGCTTAATGCTGATTGAAATTACTTCGAATTTTTAAATCAAGATATATTGACTAGGTTGAGTTTGACTGAACAACAGTTGAGAATTTTTTTTTTCAAAAAAAGCGTCACTTTTACTCGTTTTGCTGTATTGGCAACGGATTACTTCCCATAAGAATCCCTCGTTTATTAGAACATATACACGTCAGTGAGTGACCTGTGTTGGACTGAACGGGTATGTATGTAAGAGAGTACTTTATGGACTGCACAGGGTTTTATTTGTGAATTTGAAACTGGTTCTCTAATAAGTTTTTAGTAGTATGCATGCTAATTGCAGTTTTTTGGCTGGATTTACAGCAAGAATGATCTAGATTTTCGTAGCTTGTTTTGAAGACTTTAGCCTTGGTTCATTCTAGACGTGACCGGATAAAGTTAGTTTATCGAGGCGTGTCACTGATAATAGGATTTAGGTCATGCTACAGTATTTTGTCGTAATGTAATACGGCTATTTAGAGCTGTTTTTTTCTAATCAGTAAGCAAGTTCTGCTCTGCTCTGCTCGGTTCCTGTTTCTTTCGTTTCCTGTTTTTCGTGCGGGCTAGGTCACCTACCTCGCACTGTGCCATCGAAATATGTAGGTTCCATAATTATTACCGCTGCCGAACAAAAAGACAGCCGTTACAATTATCTGCTGTCATAGACTAATCATCGGCCGAGCGTTTAAAAAAAATAATCACAGAGGACGAAAAATTGGCACTCTTTCGGTTCCTACTGTTGTCTATTCAGACATTACGCTTGGCCTTTGACGTTTGTTTGTACAATTATGTGCTGTCATAGACTAATCATCGGCCGAGCGTTTAAAAGAAACAATCACAGAGGACGAAAATGTGGCATTCTTTCGGTTCCTACTGTTTTCTATTCAGTCATTACGCTTGGCCTTTGACGTTTGTTTGTTGTTCACTGGTCCTTTAGTAGGATATGTCGTTTCGTCTTTCTTGGTGTGTGAATGAATCTCTTTAGATATGCTTGTTTACATTTTATCATAACTTATAAAGTTTCTTGAGATCGAACAGAGGAAAAGCTCTGGTTTCGAGTTTTATAAGGTTGGCTTCAGTTACAACCTAACTACGTGCAAGTGGCATACTTGCAAGAAAATATGAATTTTATCCCATTTAATTTCATTGCGGCAACAAACTTGCCCGATGTGGGCTTTACGGCTTTTGGATACAATTCAGCCCGACAATTTCCATATTGCAATCCCAATTGTAACCGTTTTGCAGCGAATGAATAAATCTGTCAGAGGTGGCAGTAGTGTTGAGTATCGATTGCGGGATACTATTGAAAGTCTACCAAAGCGTATCTTTTACTCGTTTTGCTGTATTTGCAACGGATTACTTTCCAGAAGAACCTGTTTTTTAGAGCATATACACGTCACTAAGCGACGTGAATTTTATGTTCAATCATACACGGTTCTCTAGTTATCTCAGTGATTGCAAGCAATACGTCAAAATTGGTGATACAGAGTCTAGCATGAAAACAGTTAACATGTGGCATCCCACAAGGATCCACTCTAGGACCTTTACTCTTTTTACTGTACATAACCGATCTTCCGAATTCTTCCAAAAACAACTGAATTAAATTTTAGAATTTTTGGAGACAATACAAATATTTTCTACACCTCAAATAGTCTTGATGAACTTGAGAGAGTTGTGAACGAGGAACTAGCTAATGTATTGAAAAGAAGTAAGTTATTAATTAATTATAAAAAAACAACTATATATGCATATTACTACATCTAAGAAAAAACCAAATATAACTATAACAGCTTGCGACATCACAAAAAAATCACAAATTAAATATCTGGGTGTTTTCATAGATGAACATCTCAAATGGGATGCACAGCTTAAGCACATTAAAATGCATTAAAACAACTTTACTACAGCAGTTATTTAGTTATCCGTATCTTAACTATGGACTAATGAGCTCAGGTACTACTTATCAGTCTAGACTAAAAACAATCAAAATTAAGCAAAACTGAAATAATTGCTTTCGATGTCTTTTCTTTGCAAATAAACAAGAGAGTGCTACTCCATATTATACAATCTTAGGAGTTCTTAAACTTTAAAACATCTTCAAATTTAAAACATCTTCTGTCGTACATAAAATTAAAGATGGGAAAAGAGCTATTCCCGCTATTTTTTAACAAGAAAATTTATCTGTTTCTGAAATTCACAAAGATAATACAAGGTATGCTGCTAATCAAAACCTATACAGACCAGCTTCCAGGACTAGCTATGGACTTATAGGTTTTAAAATATAATTATCAAAATAATGGAAAACAATATATACCAAGTGAGCCAAAATTATTGCCTTGCAATTGTTTTAAAAAACAACTTAAGCTTCTTATTATTATCAGACAGATGTAAACTGATTCAATCAAAACCATGTAAATATGCCACAAATACGTATACGTATTAACTTTTTTTTCTTTTCTTTTAAAGCTAACTACGATCTATGTTTCCACCTCCTTTTTCTCCTACAAAATTTGCTCTTTAGCAATATGACTAACTTATAACTATTTCCCTCCCTCATTAGTTTCACCATGGTTGTGGCCAACTCGAAAGCTTTTGCTCCTTTGACCACTACGTACTTTTTTTCCTAAAGTATAATCAATCGAATTCTAGCTTCACTTTCTTTTAAGTCTCAATATAATTGCGGAAAAAACTACAACTGTAAATAGATGCAACATAATAATCTTGAACTCGAACTTAGACAGAACGGGTATTTATGTAAGAGAGTACTTTACGGACTACACAGGGTTTCATTTGTGAATTTGAAACCGGTTCTCTGATGAGTTTTCAGTAGTATGCATGCTAATTGCAGATTTTTGGCTGGATTTACAGTGAGAATGATCTAGATATTCGTACCTTGTTGACATGATGTTGACTGTTGACATGTCTAGCTTGAGGGACAGACGGATTTGCCAGTCACTTGTCTTATTATACAAATGCCTCTACTGCAGTGGACCTCAATACATTCGTGAATTTTTCAATTATAGGAGAACTAACTATAGTTTGAGAAAGAGGGATTTGCTCTTACCTTACCTAAACTTAACTTGTAATGAAAAAAAGTCCTTTTCGTACGTGATCAGTCAACTCTGGAATAAGCTACCTCTCAAAGTTCGTCAGGCTGGCAATCTTAACGATTTTAAACAAAAACTGATGAATGTTGAATTTTAGTATTTTAGTAATTTTAGTAAATTTTAGTAACTTAAATAAATTTTAGAAAATTTTGGTATGTATATTTGATTATCAATGATTATTCATAATGTCTTATTCTTGTTGTAATTATAGCTAAATATTTTTTATATAGTCTGTATATGTGTAATTGTAACACATGTTCGTATATTGAATGAGCTTCCTAGCTCCTGGGCGAAACGTGTACAAATAAAGTATTGATTGATTGATTGATTGATTGATTGAGCTTGTTTCATAGACTTTAGCCTTGGTTCATTCTAAACGTGACCCGATGCCGTTAATGCGGTTTCCTCGAGGCGTGTCACTGATAATAGGATTAGTTTGCTTAGGTCATGCTACAATATTTTGTCGTAATATAATATGGCTATTTAGAGCTGTTTTTTTCTAATCAGTAAGCCAGTTCTGCTCTACTCTGCTTTGTTCCTGTTTCCTTCGTTTCCTGTTTTTCGTGTGGGCTAGGTTCCCTGCCTCGCACTGTGTCATCGAAATATTTAGGGTTCATAATAATTACCGCTGCCGAACAAAAAGATTGCCGTTACGATCATCTGCCGTCATAGACTAATCATCGGCCGAGCGTTAAAAAAACAATCACAGAGGACGAAAATTGGGCACTCTTTCGGTTCCTACTGTTGTCTATTCAGTTATTACGCTTGGACTTTGACATTTGTTTGTTCTCGGTGTGTGTATGAATCTTTTTAGATATGCTTGTTTACATCTTATCATAACTTATAAAGTTTCTTCAGATCGAACGGAGGAAAAGCTATGGGCAATTTCTACCGAGTTTAAGGTTGGCTTCAGTTGCAAGCTGACCACGTGCACGTGCATAAGAATTTTATTCCATTGTGCATAAGAATTTTATTCCATTTAATTTCATTGCGGCAACAAACTTGCCTAATAAGGGCTGTACAGCTTCTCGATACATTTCAGTTCCAACAATTTCCATGTTGCGGTTCCCTTTGTGACCGTTTTTGCAACGAATGAATAAATCTGTCAGAGGTGACAGCAGTTTTGAGAATTGATTACAGGATACTATTGAAATTCTACCAAAAAAAGTAAAACTATACAACTCTTAACTTTACTCAAACTCTTTACACACGCTTTACACAACGATTTCCCTGCCCTCGAACCTTGAAATAGATGATGCTAAATGTGACTGACACATGTCAAGAAGGTCAAATGCTCACAAACAAAAATTTGATCAGTGTAGACAGCTCGAAGCAAAACCTTCTCAGTGCTCATTATGAGTGCAATATAGGCTCTTACATTCTCGTATTTGTAAGTTTCTTATTCAAAAATATTCAAATCACGATATCAAATGTTTATAAGGATTAAAAGTGCTCTAAAACTTTAAAAATATTTTAGTATTGGATTTTGTGCGGTCGTTGAGTGGCTGTGCATATGTTGCGTAAAAAAGGCTTAACTGTTTTCACCGCTTTACCAAATGTCTAGTGTAGCTCTGTGTCAATATTTCAAAACCTTTTTGAATAAGCTGTTTAAACACTTTGGCGGTTTCCTTTCGAATATTTTATAATGAACAGTGACTACAACTGTTTAAGGAACAAGGAAACACAATACCTCAGGAACAACAACTCCGGAGAAAATTCTAAATAAGTTAAAAAATGTACATCAACCTAGCACGCACGTGTACCCTGCGGATACCTCTTGTTTAAGCATGTCGTGAGTGTTGATTGCGATACTCCTCCGTTTATCTCGTGGAATTCTATATTCCAATGTCTGTGTTCACATGTGTTGCAAAATTACTGATTTCCGGTATTTCGGTACATCAATTTGATAGTACAAATCTTTGTTCATTGAAGCACCCCCACCGCCCCTCTCTAACAAGCGCAAAAAATTTCTTAAGCCCACCCCCTCTCAAAATGAGATAAACAAGCCCCATGTACACAGACGTCTTTAACCTTAAGAATATAAGGTGCTTCTACAGCCAGTGCTTCACTTTGATGGGCAAAGACTCGAACTTTTGGTTCACAAAGTGTTAGCTAATCTTAAGTTTTGTTCAGTAATGTGAGACATTGACAACTAGGTATCATAGAAATTTAAAGTTGTTTTTCTTCTTGTGTATGCGAAAGATGGATGAATGAATTTGAGAATCGCGCCAATGATATTCTATTGAATTTATTATACCCCCTCTCAACAAGCCTCCCCCCTCTCTAATAATCCCCGTTCTAAAGTGCTTGCAAATATCAAGCCCTCCCTTCTTTTGACTGATAAGACTTCTCTAACTAATAAGCGGTCAAATACTTCCCTATTGTTCAAAGAAGAGTTCCGGGCAAAAATGTTACATGTTAATAATGATTGCTGTAGTTGATCCTTAAGCGTCGGTTTAGACTTGGAATTTTTTACATATAAAACTTGTCTTAAAAAGACGTAGAAGCCGTAATTGGACAGATCTTGACCTCAACCCAATGTGCTTTATAGCACTTGACAATACAAATTAAGTGATGTTAATTCATACAAAAGAAAAAAAAATAGTTATAAAAGAAAGTATATAAGCCCTTTATACAAGCAAACCGGACAACTCCATTAGCATGAAACAAAAAATGCCTCTTTCAGCCGTTTCTAGCCACCGTTTCTAGCTTGAATATTGATAGACTGCAAAACAGTTTCTTGTTTCGCCCTGTGATCGAAAATCCAAAAGCGTTCATCAAACTGGAGCCCTGGAAGAGAAAATGGACTCGCGCGACGGGATCAAAAAGGAATAGGGACGAGGGGCGGAAGGGCTGCTTTGCAGTCTAGATTATCGACAAGACGATTATTTTCGTTATTACTAATATTTTTGTGTTTGTCTCTTTCCAAATGCGAACAGAATTGGTATATAACTCTATATAAAAATAAAACGCTAAAATATAATTCAAAAAGGATAAAATTGCAAAATCTAAGTGACGTTTCGATTCTAACACGCATCATCAATTCAAGAAAATCTAGAATTTATGGTTGTTTACCTTTTAAAAAGCGTGTTCTTCTAGACTTTACTTAACTTGATAATTATACTTAAATTAAATAAAACTCAAATTAAACATTAAATGATAAATGTAAAATATAATTTCTCAATCATAAAGAAAGTGTAATGTGCTCAATTCAAAATCATTGCAAAAAATGCCATGAAAATGTAATCAAATAGATGCAACACATTTAGTTAACCATTTGAAAAAAAATGTCGGCGGGTTAATAAAACCTTAACAGTGCGAAGCGTTGATTTCTGATGCTTACCGTCACAACGCAGCTGAGTTCGTTTATATGATGTGAAGCTTTGAAATACCACGATGAAATTCTACCTAAATTCGTTAACAGGTCTTTGTCAAGAGCAAACTGTGGAAGGAAAGTGCTGCGTGTTTCCTTTCATTTACAACGGCAAGAAGTACACTTCCTGTACAACAATTAGAAACAAAAATCGTCCTTGGTGTTCTTTGACGGCTAACTATGACATCGATAAGAAGTGGGGCAACTGCAAAGGTACTCATAAACTTGCTTAACGACTAGATAATATCTTCTGCTTCAAAATCTCACTTGTTTTAAAACACGGTCTATGCGATTGCTTGATTTTTGTATCTTATTGACGTTCCTTTTTGTCATCAGCTTGCAGTGGAGTTCCGCAAGAGATATTTGCAAGTAATGGAACCATCACCAGCCCAAACTACCCAGAAAATTACGTCAGCAGGTCAAACTGTGCTTGGAGAATAACCGTGCCAGTAGGATTTCGCGTTAAGTTAAGGTTTGACGCTTTCAGACTGGAGACACATTCCACATGCGGATATGATTCCGTGGAAGTTGGAAGTTTCGGTATTACTCCTGCTTCAAATATTGGAAAATATTGCGGTAATACAACTCCTCGTCCTATTTATGCAAAAGGAAGGAGTATTTATATCAAGTTTAAAACAGATGGCAGCGGTGTATACAAAGGGTTTAAGGCCATCTTCACTGCTGTACCAGCCTCTACACCTCGACCCACAGGTGAGTGCGCAAAAGATGTAGCTTTAACTAGCAATGTTATAAGTATAGGTAATAGCATGTTTTGTAGTGATGCTTGGCACAAATACAACGAGTGATGTTTTCAAAATTGAACAATTTTGAAAACATCATGAGTGGTATTTATGCCAAACATCATGCACAAAATATGCTGTTATTTGTTTATAATATAGTTTATAACAAAAAGGTCCAAACAAAATTGTTTTATAAACAAACCCATGCGCGTTAGCGGCAGCAGACGGTGTGATGCCACAGTTACAGAGTCATTTCCAAAAACTTCATCGAGTTGAATGATTGAATCATTTTGCTTACAATGAACTTGGCGAATCCTTGTTTATGAAGCTATTCTTTCATACCGACATTTTGTAAAAGAAGTTCATCTCCGTTGACCGCCAAGATTTTCATTTGGCGATTCGAAAACACTGTTTTGCATTTCCGAAGTTCGCCAAAGTTTAGTTCGATAAAAATCGCAGCGGTGGCCGGCAGGAAACAACTGTGTACTTCAAACAAACATATTTTAACAGCAGCTCGTCTTTATGGACATTTTTACTTCAAAGTTTTCAACTTACAGAGAACCTGAATGTAAATTTTGAAGCAGCGGCCTGTAGAAACCGGCTGCAATCTCGCATGAACGAGCGTGACAAGCGTAATTCAATTTCACAGACTTAAGTTTACAGATATTTAATTGGAAATTTCGTACCTGTAGCTGGAAGAAACTGAATCTTTTAGACTAAAATTGACCTTCTTCAATCTTGTTGTTGCTTTCAACATTGTCAGCTATAAGGCTTTCATTTTTTTCAACCGAGAAGCTTGCAAATTTTCCGCCATTTTCTCAGAAGAAGCAATTGTTGCCATAGTGATTTTGAAATACCACTCTCAAGCGCATAAAATACCACTATTTTAGATTTTGTGGAACTATATTATAACAATGTTAAAACAATCCTAAGGAGATTGAAAGTAACAATAATAATGATTTTACTAATACTGAATATTAAGATTATCCACAATGTGCCGCAAGTTTAGTCGACATTTTTTGAAATTGATTACCTTAATTTTTGAAAAAATGTCTTCTGATTAGACTTAAAACAAAAGCAACAGTCTTGTTAGTACAAATTCTGTCAACTAACAAAATAACCAGAAACCGGGATGGCCTACTCTGACCAAAAAAATTTTGGAAAAAAATTGCCAGGTCTTTTCAAAATTGATAGCAATGCAAACGACAATTGTTGTAGCTACTTTGCGATCAACAAAAAAAGAGATTTTTTTTTGAGATCAACAAAAAGGTTGATCGTTCATCTGGTCAATTTTAACTTTGACCGTCTAGTTAACGAGATGCTAGGCATTAAAGATCTAAAACATGCATTGAATGTACAGTTGGACTCTCTTCGTGCTACAGTGTTTAATTAATTAACTTAATCTTTGTAAATAACTTAGCCTTTCGCATACCGCTTCTTTTTACTTAACCTTGATAGTGGCACTAGATGCACCGAAACGTCAGTTTATATCATTAACTTTTTTTGTGTCGTATATTTCAAAATCATTTCTTATAAGATTAGTAATAATATCAGTGATAATAAATGCTAAAATTACCCATAATGTTCCATAATTTATTGTGAATAATTTTTTATGAAGTTTGGAGTTAAACGTGCCATCAGTTGACACGCACGTCGTTTTTTTTAAATTGTTTACTTTCAAATTCTTTCCTTTTTATAGTATACTGATAAAACTGAGAACCAAAACTACAGTCTTGCAATTGTTAGTGCAAGATGTTGTCAACTTAGCTTTCGTTTCTTTTTCAATTTAACCAGAAACCGGGACAGCCCATTCTGATCAAAATAATTTTGAAAAAAAATTACTACGTCTTCTTCCAAAATTGATAGCAATGTAAATGACTATTGTTATAGCTACTTTGTGATCACAACAAAAAGAGAATTTTTTTTCGATAAAAAAAAGGTTGTTTGTTTCATCTACATATCCCGTGGTTTGTTAGAAAACGAAATTTTATCTGTAGTTTGTTGGGAAACAAAATTTTATCCCGTAGTTTGTCGGGAAACGAAACTATATCTCGTGTCTAAATTCTCTTCACATTTTCTACAGTGAATAAAACGAGACCGGGGACAACCCGAAGACCAAACACTCCTTTTTACACTCAACATCCTACAACTGGGACACGACCAACAGGTAACATGAATCGACTTAACTTTTTACAGGTGCCTTAATATCGTTTTATAAATTGTTTCTGTATAGACCCGTCTATTTAATAATACATTCCCGTAGTCAATCAAATATGACGAATACATTGGGCCAGATGAAGCATGCTATTCATATCAGTTATAACTTAATTCATGTTAAGTTTCGGATGATTAGTTCGTCAATTGTTTTTGTTCTCCTTTTTGTTTGCGTTCTGTTATTCATCTCAACTCTAATTGATCCTTTATTCTCTCGCGTTAATGAATTTTTCCTCGTGTCCTCATTTTTCTTCAGCATCTCTTTATTGTCCGTTTTCACGTTCTTGTCTTCACGGATCTTTTTTTTTTCTAACAGCTTGCAGGGCAGCTCCATTGGATATAACCGCAAGTAATGGAACCATCACCAGTCCAAACTACCCCAGTAACTATGGAAACAACGCCAACTGTGCTTGGAGAATAACTGTACCAGCAGGATTTCGCGTAAAGTTAAAGTTTGACGCTTTCAGACTGGAGTCGCATTCCACATGCAGATATGATTCCATAGAAGTCCATAACGGTCTCGGTATTAATTTTGCTTCGAAAATTGGAAAATACTGCGGTAATACAATTCCTCGACCTATTAATGCAAAAGGAAGGAGTGTCTTTGTCAAGTTTAAAACAGATGGCAGTGGGGTATACAAAGGGTTTAAGGCCATTTTCACTGCTGTACCAGCCTCTACACCTCGACCTTCAGGTGAGTCTACAGATAATTTGTATGGGTGACAATTATGTTGAAGTTTACTAACTCGGCAAAGTGCGAATTTATCGATTTTGAAATATTAGATGAGACACAATACTTACCTCCGAAATCAGTACATAGTAACACCAAAATAAAATGGGGGAAATACTTACCTCCGAAATCAGTACATAGTAACACCAAAATAAAATGGGGAATAGAAGTGGTTGCTTTGCCTCCATTTCGGATCATGCCATTAAAAAAATTACAGAAAACATCAAAGTTTAAAAGTATTTAAGGTCAGTAAACTACATTTTTCAAATTAAGCTGTTTATGCGTGAGTTTTGTCACGTTCTGTAATTAGTTTATAAAACTCTTTCTTTTTCAACTAATCTTTTTCAAGCGCTTGAAATAGCCTGTTATCACAACAAATGTCACTCTTCTGAACCATCAAATTTCTAAATTATATTGATTTTGAAGTAGTAAATTGAACCTCCGAAATCAGTACATAGTCACACCAAAATTTAACTGACGGATAGAAGTAGTCGCTTTGCCTTCATTTCGGATCACGCTACTGAAAAAGTTACAGAAAGTGCAATTCGTCAAAAACCAAAAGTTATAAAGTATTTCAAGGTCAGTAAATTATATTTTGGAAATTAAGCTTCTCGTGCGTAAGTTTAGTGACGCTCTGTTCTTGAAATTATAAAACTATCAGTAATGACTTGACTTAAGATTTGGGTGATCTGAGCTGATTCTTGAAACTTATTAGTGAAAAATCAGGTTTTGTGATTTTTTGTTTTTTTTAATTTTCTTCAGTAAAAGTTTTTGTTGCGCTTCTCATCATCATTGTTTTTGTCGATTGTTTTCATGTATTCATTAACGCAGTCTTTCCAGTTTGCACATTCCGTTTATAGACTTGTTTTTCGTGCGCAGAAGCAATTTCAGTTTTTGTTTAATCTATATATACTTTCGCAGCTCTTCAAAACGCGAACAAATTAGACAGACCAAGCGCGGTCGCATCATTAATTTTTTATTTTTGCTTTGTTATTGTTGTACTATGTTATTACATATGTTTTTTCATAAGCACTGCAGCAGCCAAATTTTACTCCAAATTCTAAAACAACATCTAATAACAATTTCATAATTCAAGGTGGTTTGCGAGACTTTAAAAAACGAAACTCAATTATTCATTGGATAAACAAACAAAAAGCTGATATAGCTTTCCTTCAGGAAACCTACAGTACAGAAGTTGAAAATGATTGGAAATATAAGTGGAAAGGTAAATTGTACTCAACTCACGGATCAAAGAAATTAAGAGCCGTTCTTACACTTATTAAGCATGATCTTGAATTTGAAGCTAGAAAAGATATAAATGATGAAAATGGTAGGTACATTATTATTTAGGCTGAAATCCAAGGAAAAACCTTTGTTCTAGTTAACATCTACGCACCAAATGACAAATACGAACAGCTAGATTGTTTTCGTGTCATCGCACAAGCTTTAGATGAGGCTGACTTAGATCCTGACAAATATCATTATTGGAGGAGACTATAATATTTTTTGACACAGATTTAGACTGCTCTGGAGGTAAACCAACAATGAAAGATTGCACCAGGGTAGTTAACGATATGCAAATTAACCACGATTTAATTGATATTTGGAGAGTGAGAAACCCTGATCTAAAGAGATTTACTTGGAGGCAAAAAACTCCTTTAATTCAAAGAGGGTTTGAATTCTGGATTGTAAGCGATACGCTCTAAGACGATATTACCACGACCGATGTTATACCTTCTATCAAAGCAGACCACTCAGCAATAAGCCTTGAATTTAAAAGTATAGAAAATCATAACACTAGCCCAACGTATTGGAAATTTAATTCTAGCTTTGTAAACAATACCGATTACGTAAATATGATAGCGGGAAAATATCCACAATGGCTGGAAGAATATAAGGACGTTTATGACAAAAGAGTCTTATAGGACCTTGTTAAATACAAAGTAAGGCAAGAAACAATGAAATACGGAAAAGAAAAGGCTAAAAAGAGAAAGGAAAAGCTCGTTAGCATTGAAAACAAACTCAAAGAGATGGAGAAAAAGATGGACTGTGACCCTAACACTAAGAATATAATAGATCTTGAGATATGCAAATCGGAATATGAAGAAGCTTACGATTATATTGTCAAAGGATCAATTTTGCGCTCACGCGTAAGATGGTACGAAGAAGGTGAGAAAAACACAAAATATCTCCCAAGCTTAGAAAACCAGCTTAAAAAGAAAAGTTGCGTTCGAAAAATATTCGACATGAACAACAAACTAATCTCGGATCCAAAAGAAATAACGAAGGAATTGGTAACGTTTTACAAAAAATTGTACTCTGAGAAAAGTAAACAGGTTACGATAGAAGAAGAAAACTAATTTTTAAAGAATGAGAACATGCCAAGACTAAGGGAAGAAGAAAGTAACCTTTGCGAAGGTCAGTTAACAATTAGTGAGTGTTTTCAGGCCTTAGAATCTTTCGAAAACAATAAGTCACCTGGGAACGATGGTCTCACAGCGGAATTCTACAAATGTTTTTGGCCTCTATTAGGAAGGCAGTTAATAGATAGTTTGAATTACTCTTATATGCACGGAAAGCTATCAAATTCTCAACGCCAAGCCATTATTAAACTAACAGAAAAAAAAATATAAAGACAAGAGACACATACCAAACTGGAGACCCATATCGTGAATTAATATTGATGCGAAAATAGAATCTAAAGCTATGGCTAAACGGCTAGAAAAAGTTCTACCCAAATTAATACACTTCAATCAATGCGCTTATGTGAAAAAATAGATCTGCTTTTGATGCCTTAAGAACTATCGAAGATATAATGCATTATACCAATCTGAATAATAAGTCGGAATTGATGGTAGCTATTGATTTTGCAATGGCGTAGTAAACCCTCCGTAGTTTTGGCTTTGGACCATCGTTTGTTAAGTGGGTTCAAACTTTTTATTGCGAAATCTCCAGCTGAATAATGAATAACGGCTTTTCAAATGGATATTTTAAAGTCGAGAAGTGAGTAAGACAGGGCGACCCTCTATCTACCTATCTTTTTATTTTGGTTATTGAAGTTCTTGCTTTACAGATACGTAACGACCGATACATAAAAGGAATCGTCTTAGAGAATAACGAAATAAAGCTGAGCATTTTTGTAGACGATCTTACAGTTTTTTTAGAAACTAAAACTTCGTATGACAACTTACTAAATATCCTCAAAGCGTTTGAAACATGTGCTGGCCTAAAAGTTAATGAGGAAAAAACTGAAGCATACTGGCTAGGAAGTAGCCACAAAATCCGCCAACGGTCATCGCTGACATTAAAGTGAATAAACCAATTAAGATACTAGGTATTTTGGACAATTTGATGAAAAGGAACTAGAAGGGAAAAAGAAAATGGGTCCTCTATTTTTAACAAGCGAAATATACCATAGCGAGACTGTGATCCTGGCGACGTTTTTCATGTTGCACGGTACATCAGTGTAACACAACTGACCACGAACATCGAACTGTTTCTTCTGAAAACATCGAGACATCAAAGAAGTTTGTTTGAAGCAACACTAACAATATGCATGAAAGTAAAACGAAAGGTCAGGCTTAAGTGTATAAATCGATTTTGCAAGTCAAGAAGGTCTAAACTTAAAAACAAAAATTTGATTGCAGCAAATGCTTCATAGTAGATATGTAAACACAATTGTGAAACTTGTAAACAGCTGTACCGATTCTCAAAGCAAAATCTGCTCAATGCTAAATATTAGAGCTATATCGACTCATAGATTTTTTTTATTTCTTATATAAAAGAGGCTCAAATCACGACAAATTACAAAATACCCGTGCCAGAACGTGCTCTGAAACTAATAACATTTTATAGGATTCTATGCGGTTGTTACACTTGAGTAGCTGTGGACAAGACTGAGTGCATCGCATGTCAAAAAAATGCAAATGATTTCACTAGCTTTACCAAATCTCTAGTACTATAGCTCTTAGTTTAAAAATTTCAATACAATAAGAAAATTGAATTGCTTCGATGCCACTATCATGTAGACAAACTTGAGGAAAAAGTTGCTCAATACTATAGAAGTTATTTAAAAATGTGGATTTCCTTAAGACCACCTTCAGATCTTGAGATCTACGTTCCTGGAGAATTAATTTGGAACAATAAGCAAATACTAATTGAAAACAAAATGGTTTATGATCACATATTGAAAACAACGGGACTGAACGGCATAAATGACCTCTTAAACGCGCAAGGAGGACACATGAAGTTTGAAGAAATTTAAAAATCAGGATACACAGCAATAGAATCATTTAAGATAATGTCTTACATAGAAGCTTTACCAATGCAATGGCGAAATACACTAAAACATACTTAGAAATTAAACAGAGCAGTTGAAAATAAGACGCCGCAGCTTTTGATAAATGGTGCTTTCTATAACATATCTAAATTAAAACTAAAAACAGTATACCTTCAACTAGTCTCAAAAACCACTACTGTTCCAACGGCACAAAAACGTTTCAATGAAATATACTCAGACATTGATTTAGATTGGGAAGCTCTGTATCAACTGCCTTTCAAAGTCACAATTGACACCACAACTCGCCAACTACAATATAAGATATTAAACCGAATTTTATACACAAACAAAGTCCTTTTTAAATGGAATCTTACTGACACGGACAAATGCACTTTCTGTAATGACTACGGAGAAACTGCCGAGCATCTTTTATACAGTTGTATTCATTCACAGTTTCTGTGAATAAAAGTCTACGAATGGTTGAAAACTTTTCAGGTTACTCTTGAACCAATCAATGAAACCACAACCTTGTTTGGAATAACCGAACACAAAGATTTCAAACTGGCTAATCACATACTATTGATAAGCAAGAAAACCATATACACGTCTAGAAATAAAAGAATAAGACCAAATTTTAGCTTCTTTCTTTGAAACGTCAAGCGGATAGCGAATATTAAGCAAACCATAGCACAAAGGAGAGAAGCTCTAGAAACGGACTACAACAAGTGGTATCCTTCTTGCCTTGGATACTAAAAAACCCTTTTTTGACCTAACCGAAAAGGTTGTATGCTTTAGATAATGAATTTCTCTTTTTCTCAAATATGTACATTTGAATTTCATGTTGTTGGTCTTCTTTTTTTAACTATTTTTCCATCTTTCTTTATAATTGTCATCAAATGTTTACATCAAATATACTCAGGATTTATCGGAGGTAAATAAAAGAACATTTTTTTAGAATATAAAAACGTTCATGTATGTACAAGTTAAGATATATGTAAATGAAATGTATGTTTGTAAAGCTTCCAGAAACTAAAACGAATAAATGTTATTAAAAAAAGATTGTTTTCTCGTCTTCTTTCGCTTTTTCTTCTCTCGTTCTTGTTCGCATTTTCGTTTTCGTCCATTTTCTCGCTTCAGCTCTCATTGATCCGTTTGTTCTCGCTTTGGTTAATACCTTTCCTCTTTCTTCCCTCATTTTCGTTCACGACATTTTTATCGTCCGTTTTCACGTTCTAGTCTTTAACAACAGTTTTTTTTTGTAACAGCTTGCAGTGGAGCTCCATTGGATTTAACTGCAAATAACGGAACCATAGCAAGTCCAAACTTTCCCAGTTACTATGGAAACAGCGCAAACTGTGCTTGGAGAATAACTGTACCAGTAGGATTTCGCATTCAGCTTAGGTTTGACGCTTTCAGTCTGGAATCACATTCCAGGTGCATCTATGATTCCGTTGAACTGCGAAACGGTCTTAGCGTGAGCTCTCCTTTAATTGGTAAATACTGCGGCAATACCGTACCTCCTAACATTGTTACACAGGGAAGGAGTATCTACATTAAGTTTAAAACCGATGTCAGTGGTAGACGTAAAGGATTCAAAGTCAACTTTGCTGCTATTCAGAATTCAAAACCTCAGACTTCAGGTAAACCAAAGTGTACTCTATAATTTGATTGCGATAATAAAAGAAAGAGTTAAGCTTTCTTCAGATGTACTGCAAAATGGAAACTTGATACCCTGGTAATTAAGTTTAAGTTTTATATTTTTTAAAGTTAAAGTTATAATAAAAACTATTTTGGAATGAAGATTGACTGGATGCAGATTTTAAAAGAAATATCGTAACAACATAGCAATGAATTGCTAACTGAAAAAAATATGTAGGGTCACTTAATAGTTTAGGCCTAAGTCGTAATGTTCTCCTTCGTATGTGGAAACCACAGTTTTTCAGGTTGAAGAGAGATTTCTATTTTTAGTCGACAGAAAAATTTGAAACAAAATAGTTTGCAAAACGGGGCTCACGACTTACAAAATTTCTGAGCTAACTGAAATTTCTTTTTAAAAAATTACGAGGCAGACTGAATGCTAAGGGACACGACCAACAGGTAACACAAAAAAGCTAAACTTTCCGCATTTCTACAGGTGAATTTACCAATTAGGCTAACCGCTGACCGGTTGGTAAGGCGCCAGTTTTTAAAACGTTTGGCAATTAAAATTTGCTAACTTAAAACTAGAATTTAAGACTTTCAAGACTTTAAACAGCAACTTGGTGTGTTTTTGTTTTGTTTACCCCTTTTATTAGAAATTCTTGTTACAATTATCTTTTGTAGTGTTTTGTCGACTGTTTTTGTTCTCTTCTTAATTCCCATTCTGTTGTTCTGACGTTCTTATTCACGCTTTTTCCATTTTCTCGTCTCAGCTCTCATTGTTCTTTTTGTTTTTGCTTACGTTAATGTACGTCTTTTTACTTCTTTGTGTCCTCATTTCGTTCACAAACTTGTTATCGTCTGTTCTTATGTTCTACTTTTCACCGCTGACATTTTTCCCAATAGTTTGCAGTGCAGTTCCATATGATATAAGGGCAAGTAATGGAACCATCACAAGTCCAAACTATCCCAATAACTATGGAAACAACGCAAACTGCGCTTGGAGAATAACCGTTCCAGTAGGATTTCGTGTTAAGTTGAAGTTTGACGCTTTCATATTGGAATCACATTCTACATGCAGATATGACTCCGTAGAAGTCCATAACGGTCTCGCTACTACTTCTGTTTCAAAAATTGGAAAATATTGCGGTAATACAATTCCTCGACCTATTTCAGCACAAGGAAGGAGTATTCTCATCAAGTTTAAATCAGATGGCAGCGGTGTATACAAAGGGTTTAAGGCCACATTCACTGCTGTACCAGCCTCTATACCTCGACCCTCAGGTGAGTCTTAATATTGATATAATTCAGTAAGTCAACAAGAGAGGACATAGCTACACTTATTGTTGAAATTTTGGCCAACAGATAATTTGTATAAAGTACCAAATCTGTTTAGTATATAACCAACTCGGCAAAGCGCAAAATGATTGATTTAGAAGTAGTAGATGAGACACTTACCTCCGAAATCAGTTTATAGTGACACCAAAAAAAGATGGTGGATAGAAGTAGTTGCTTTGCCTCCACTTCGGGACACGCTATTGAAAAAATTACATGAAACACCAAAAATAGTATTTTATGTTCAGTAAGCTATATTTTTTTAAAATTACGCTACTCATGCGAGAGTTTCGTCACGTTCTGTGGTTAGGTTAATCAAACTTTTTTTTTCATTTATCTCTCTATTTAAGCATTTGAACTACTACTACTATAAAAATATATTCCACTCCTCTAAACCAACCAAATTTCGTAATTTCAGGGAACTGTATTATAAATTGCTTTTTCTCAATCTTCCTTTTTTTTCTTGAAAGGAAAATTCTATAGATCAGTTGCCTTGCTTGTAATTATACCAAAATACTAATCCTTTCTAAAACATAAGTATCAATTGAAAAAGATAAAGATCAAATAATAGTAACTCAAAAAAGAGAAACAGTGAAAACAACCATTCGACTAAATAAATGGCTATGGTAAATCATCCTGATGAGATGATAGCTATATACATATTTGTTTTTCTATTTGAGATTAAAGTTTGGATTTTCGCATCAAAGTCCTCGATATTACAGACGTAGAGCGGGCTAATAACTCAATGGACTACAAGGATCCGTGACTCTGCAAGTTTTTCATACAAATTTTTTTCGTACTCGTCTTAGACCCGCACTCATCGGTGGATATTACAGACTTATATGAATAAACTTTGAAGCATCTTAACAGTTTCATTTAAAGTTTTTTAAGAAAAAATTGTCGCTTTGCTTGCACTTGTTAATTAGCTCGGTTCAAGGTTGCCGCATTGCGATTGCAAATTATGTAGAATTTTTCTACTATACAAAGTTGGCATCTCTTTGTTTTGTTGGAATAGTGCGGTGTGCGGCACAGGATTTTCCATGTAATAGCATAGTCCAGGTTGTTTTCTTTCAGTTTCCAAATGTGTTTACTGAGTTCCGTTGCGTTGCGTTTTGTCTTGGATTTAAACGAAGCCTTATGATTTACAAGTCAAGTTTTCAATGTTGTGGCAGTCGGAAAGAGTGCTCATATATAATGGAAAGTGAAAAAAATCAAAGCTTTATTTACGCTACTCAGAGTTTCACACGTTGGACGCGATCCTCAGGCAACTGCCAAGAAGAAGTGAATACACGGGGTTATGAATGGAGAGTAATAAAAATGCACAACAAACAATAGGGAGGGAAAACCCATGGCCTCATTGTTTCCCATACATGTATATATATATATGTCAGTCAGATTAGAGTTTCTTCATTGACGCTACAAACCTGTTTCGTTCGTATTGCTTCGCAGTCGTCAGGTGCATGTATGACGCAGTTCGCAGGAATAGTGGATGTTAAATTGAGAAAATTACGAGTAAAATTAGCAAGTAAAATTAGAAATATTTAAAGTGAAATTTAGAAACAAAAGGGGTCAATGCTTGCACAAAAGGTGCTTCTTTCTGTTGTGTTGGCATGCAGAAACTAGTTCATTTTTAGTGTTCAAAGTGCATTTTTCAGGGTGAAAAATAATGAGAAATTTCTCCTGCAACACAAAATGCAGTGCTTTGTCTTGCTCGAGTATGGCTTGCATTGCTTTATGACTTTCCAGTTCATTGCATACTGTACTTTGAGATGCCTTAATTTCCAAATATATTTACTGACTTCCGTTAATTGTTCTTTACTTTCGAGGCGGAACGAGCTCATGTAGTTGGAATATCGCGCCTTGAAGGAATTCTCTGTTAGACATTTATAAGTCTCTGTATGACCGTTGTCCTCCCTCGTTACTGTAGCTTGGTATACCAGTGATTTTGTGAGGCATTTCCCTGAAAGCGGACAGGCGTTCTTTTTGCGGCAGTTGCATTCTTTGACCGGTTCTGTGTTGTTGATCTTTGCTTTGTTAAGTAGAGATTTTTTGTGCGCCGTTATGATGTTGCTTATGTTTGGCATGCAACTGCCGCAAAAAGAAAGCCTGTCCGCTGTCAGGGAAATGCCTCACACAATCACTGGTGAGCACTCTTTATGTATGGTTTCATTCACAATTTTACTATATATACATATATGTAATCATAAAGATCAACGACTAGAAACACACGTTTGTAGCGACTCTGTGTTTCATGTTGGTTATACAATCGGCGGGCTACAAGTGAAATTCAAAAACTCTATAAAGGTAAAGGAGTAGAAAATCCCTGTGGGGCAATGTGTAAATGGGCTGACAATAGTGATACAGTTCAGAAAAAAGGTGCAATGTTTCGAGCGTGGTTCTGAATATGAATTGCGCAAAAGGTGTTTGTTCTTGTGCCTGCATTTGGAGATAAAATCGGTTCTTTAGTTAAGGTTTGTAGATCTTGCTCTCATGATTTGGTCGCATCGCCGCGTTCCACATTTGTAAGGAGAGGCTCTGGATGCGATGCTTCATTTGATGTCGAATTCTTCACTATTAGCTTTGAGGGACCAGATGTGTTTTGAAAGCTCTTATTCATTCGCGTATCTTCTGTTCCTAAAGGATTTTTATGCTGTCGGTTATCTTGACTTCGGCTTTGTAAACGATGCACTTTCCATCCGTAGGGCAATCCTTGCCGGCTCTGCAGTTACATAATTTTCCTTTGTTGGTCGGTTTTTCCATGAGAATCTTTGAGTTGCGTTGTTTGATAATATTTGCCATATTCGCTGTGCAGCAGTAGCTACGTTTAAGAGTTTTTTGTTGAATATTTTGTAGAACTTGTGGTGTCTGGAAAAGTGAATTTTAATTAGCTGTAAAATTTTTTTCCGATGTTTGTTTTTACTTTTAGATTGAATGGCTGGTTGAACCATATAACATTTCTTCTTTTATAGTTAATTAAAATCCCCCTTCCCAGACACCAAAAGTTCCACAAAATATTTAACAAAAACACTCTCAAACTTAGCCAAATACATCTGGTCCCTCAAAGATAATAATGAAGAATTCGACATCAAATAGAACAAAGCATCGCGAGCCTCTCCTTCCAAATGCGGAACGCGGCAAAAAAAGTTAAAATCATGAGAGCAAGAAATACAAACCTCCTTAATCGAACTTATCTCCAAATGCAGGCACAAGAACCAACACCTTTTGCGCAATTCATAATCATAACCGCGCTTCTTATATTGCACGCTTTTCTTAACTGTACCACTGTCAGCGCATTTACACAAGGCCCCACAGGGATTTTCAACTCCTAAACTTTTATAGAGCTTTTGAATTTCACTTGTAGCCTGACGATTGTATAACCAACATGAAACTCAGAGCCGCTACAAACGTGTGTTACTAGTCGTTGATCTTTATAGTTATTACTGCTCTGTTCAAATATTGAGCAACTGTGACTGCGTACTGGTCACACAACTTGAGCACTCTGACTACGTACTGGTCACACAACCTCATGTATGTACACATTTGGTTATCTTTAAAAAAATGAAGGACCCTAGACAAGTACTCGGATGATTGTTTTATCATTTTAGTTTTACTTGTATTGGTTTACCGTAAAGGCATCTTATTTTCAAACAGACTTCAGTAAGACAATAAATTTGCGTACTATTTGTTATATACTCTCGAGGATATGCCAGACAGTCAGTGCAATATTATCTGTGCCATAACATTCAAGTTATAGCATGTTTTAAGCCTAAAGCTGAGTTTTTCCTTGAAAATAGAACAATTAAGAAAAAGGTGTGTTTTAAGAAAAACTTATAGTTCAAGAAACCGTGTATATTCGTTAGTTCCCAGTTCTTTCCATTCACATTGGCAAAACCTTTTTCGTCCTTAGCCTGCCGTGGAATACCGCTGGCTATTACCGCAAGTAATGGATCCATCACCAGTCCAAACTACCCCAGTAACTATGGAAACAACGCAAACTGCGCTTGGAAAATAACTGTACCAGTAGGATTTCGCGTTCAGCTAAAGTTTGACTCTTTCAGTCTGGAGTCACATTCCAGGTGCAACTATGATTCCGTAGAACTGCGAAACGGTCTTAGCGTGAGCTCTCCTTTAATTGGTAAATACTGCGGCAGCACCGTACCTCCTAACGTTATTACACAGGGAAGGAGTGTCTACATTAAGTTTAAAACCGATGGCAGTGGTACACATAAGGGATTCAAAGTCAAATTCGCTGCTATTCAGAGTTCAAAACCTCAGACTTCAGGTAATCCAAAGTGTACTCTTGAATTTGATGAGAATAATGTTGAAAGTATAACAGCTTGTATAGTTTGCATGATACGAATAGTGGAAAGAGTTAAGCTACCTTCATATTTACTGCTAAAAGCTTTCCATTTTTCTTGGTTAAGGTAATAATAATGAGAAAACGACGCAATAAAAAGAACCATAAACTTGTTCAGAAGACCCATGCACTCATATGAGAGACCCGATGAAAACATTTTTTAAACCAACCGCTATTTCAAATTGATTGATTGGACGTAGTTTTGTAATAGAAACATCATAACAACATAGTAATGAATTGCTAATTTAAAACGTTATGTAGGTATACTTAATAGTTTAGGCCCAGGTCGTAATGTTCTTCATGATATGTGGAAAACCAGACAGTTTTTCAGATTGAAGAGATATATCATTTTCTTAGTCGACCGAATATTTTGAAAAGAAATAGTTTGCAAAACGGGGCTTACGGCTTACAAAAATACGGCTCCTGCTGTATATCAAGATCGTTTTAGTATACTATTTTCTAGTGTTTGTACCACCGCCCTCATTCTATCTATCTCTCTTACCTTTCCACCACCGCCTGGTTAGTCTAGTTGGTAAGGCGCCAGTCTTTCGTGCGGGAGGCCCGGGTTCGATTCCCAGTGCCGGACCTTCACTCAAGGTCTTAAAATAACTGAGGAGAAGGTGCTGCCTTCACTCTAACATCTGCAAACGGTTAGACCTTCGCGTCTTCTCGGATAAGGTCGTAAAACCCTAGGGTCAGTCTCTCAATCTCCTATCGGAGGACTAAAAAGAACCCACAACACTTGTCAAAAAAGAGTAGGGTGATCCCGGTGTCGTGGTCTGTTAACTACTAACTGAGGATAACTCTTAATGAATATTATTTTCAGCCGTATATAGCGGACGATCTTAGACCCTCAATACAAAAGTCAACTGTAAATCATTATAAGAGCATTGGGACTATGTAAAATGCTCCGAAAACGCTTCATTAATATTATTATTTTTATAAAAGTTAAAACAATTTAAGAAATTGTATGAAATAGCTTTTAAAAAAATATATCACGTATTTCCAAAAACTTTTTAAAACTTCTGCGCTTACTGCAGTATGTATCTTAAAATTAAGAGGCAGACTGAATGCTATGGAACACCACCAACAGGTAACATGCACAAACAAGCTAAACTCTCCGCTATTCTACAGGTTTAGTTGTATCGTTTTAAGAAGTATTTTTGTATAGATCCGTCTGTTTAGTAACAGATTCCAATGTTTAATCATAAATATGAAGGATGCAATGGACCAGATGATAGAAACTGAAGCTTGGTATTCGTATCAATTATGACTTAATAACTACGAACAAGGAAGATTAAAAATTACACATCTAAAAATCATACATCAAAGCCCAAAAAGTCATTTGTCTCAAGAAGTATTACCAAAATTATCCTTCTACGTGGAAAAACATATTAAACAATTTTTTAAAAGATGTTGGTTGTAGATTTCTGTTAAAATGTAACTTCGATATATCAAAACTTAATATAAAATTGCCACAATACTATGAATAATGTCTTTTTATTTGGAAGATACTCCAACCACTAATAACAGGTACATATGGAACAACCAACAAGTTCTAATTGAAAATAAAACAGTTTATAACAAAAAGTTAAGGTGCAAAGGTGTTTTGATAGTAAAAAATTTGTTAAATTTATTTGGTCGTTTTATGAAAATGAAAGATTTCTTAACCTCGGGATATTCATATATGGAAGCTTTCACAATGATACATAATATTTAGACGCTCTTCTTTCACAATGGCGGAAACTAAAATACACAAACAGAAAAAATATCTTAACAGTTGATGAAGAAGCACAAGTTTTATTGAATAAAAAACTAACCAACATAACCAAAACTGACACAAAAAATCGTATATTTAGAACTAATATCAAAACTCGTTAGCACACCTCCACAAAAAATATATTGAGAAATATATCCTGACTATAATTTTGAATGGGACAAACTGTATTCGATTTCATTGGTAACAATAGATTCAAGTTCACAACAATTCCAGTGTAAAATACTTCACCGTATACTATATACAAGCAAATTACTATTCAAAATGAAGATAATAGACACGTCCAAACGCTCTTTTTGCAACAAAACTGAAGAAACAGTTGAACATCCGCTGTTCTCCTGTGAACACTCAAATCTAATCTGGATAGAGGTTATCAAATGGCTGAAAGATCTAAACTACTTCTTCATAATGTATCTTTTTCTTAAACAAACATCATATTGGGCATCTTAAACTGTAAAACTTTGAAATAATATTAATCATGTAACTATTATCGGAAAACAAGTATCAGCTCTTGTAGAAACCAAAAGGTTAAGCAAAATTTCCATAACTTCAAATCAACTGTCAGAAGAACTTTAGAAACTTAATTTTAATAGCACAAAGGAGAGGAGCTTTGAAAAGATAACTGGAAATGATAATTGGGACAAAAGTTTAAGTTGTTTGCAAGGTTTATAAAGAAAACAATTTACCTCTAAATAATTTACATTTTTATTTTCCTTATATGATACTATATCTGCTACCTAACTATTATTTTTCTTTTCGTTCAATGTAATAGTGTAATAGTGTTGCAAACTATTTTTTTACATTGTAATTATGTGTACAGCAAATTTAATTATGTGTACAACAAATGTTTAGTAAACAAAATGTATCACCATAAAAAAATAATGCCTTAACTAGTGTTAAGTTCGGGTGATCTCAGCTGGTTCTTGAAACTCATTCTTGAAAATCGGGTTTTACGTTTTTATTACACAAAAGTGAATCAGAAACGATTGTGTTTTATTTTTGTTTTAAAACGTTTTTCATAAAAAAAATTCTTACCATTCAATTCTCTTATATCTTTTCGTCAAACTTCTCGTCGCAGCTCTCATTGATCTTTTTGTTTTCGCTCACGCTGTCTTATTCTTCGTTCGTGTCCTCATTTACGTTCACGACCCTCTCATCATCCATTTTTATGTTCTAGTCTTCACGGATGATTTTTTCCTAACAGCTTGCAATGGATTTCCATTGAATATAACCGCAAGTAATGGATCCATCACCAGTCCAAACTATCCCAGTAACTATGGAAACAACGCTAACTGTGCTTGGACAATAACTGTACCAGCAGGATTTCGCGTAAAGTTAAAGTTTGACACTTTCAGACTGGAGTCGCATTCCACATGCAGATATGATTCCGTAGAAGTCCATAACGGTCTCGGTATTAATTCTGTTTCAAAAATTGGAAAATACTGCGGTAATACCATCCCTCGAGCTATTTATGCAGAAGGAAGAAGTATCCTTATCAAGTTCAAATCAGATGGCAGCAAAGTATACAAAGGTTTTAAGGCCATCTTCACTACTGTACCAGCCTCTACTCCTCAACCCTCAGGTGAGTCTGCGGGAGGCCCGGGTTCGATTCCGGTGCCGGACGTTCACTCAGGATCTTAAAATAACTGAGGAGAATGTGCTGCCTTTGCCCTAACATCTGTAAACAGTTAGACCTTCGCGTCTTCTCGAATAAGGACGTTAAACCGTAGGCCCAGTCTCTCAATATCCTATCGGGGGACTTAAAAGAACCCACAACACTTGTCGAAAAGGAGAAGGGTGATCCCGGTGCCGTGGTCTCTCTACTACTTTCTGAGGGCAACTCTTAATGAATATTAATGTTAGTCGTATATAGCCGACGATCTAAGACCCTCAATACCAAAGTCAAGTGTTATTATAAGAGCATTGAGACTATATAAAATGCTCCGAAAACGCCTCATTATTACTATTATTATCATTATTATATAGGTTCTAATAATTTTTCTAAACTGTGCTTTTCCAAATGTATGAAATAGCTTTATAAAAAACTAAAATCACGTCTTTCCGAAAAATTTTCAAAACTTCTGCGCTTACTGCAGTATGTATTTTAAAATTTCGAGGCAGTCTGAATGCTCAGGGCCACGGCCATCAAGTAACATGCACGAGCAAGCTAAACTCTCCGCATTTCTACAGGTGTATTTATTCGTTTTATGAAGTATTTTGGTATAGACCTGTCTGTTTAATAACAGATTTAACCATACTTATGAAGAATGCTATGGACCATATTCGTATCAGTAATGACTTAACTTATGTTAAGTTTCGGGTGATCTGAGCTGGTTCTTGACACTTACTAAAAAAAATCAGGTTTTACGTTTTTATAACACAATAGTGTATTAGAAACGACTGAGATATTTTTTTGTTTAACCTTTTTTATTAATATTCTTGTTACAACTTTCTTATACACTATTTCCTCGAATGTTTTTGTTCTCGTTTTCTTAGTTTGCGTTCTGTTGTTCTGTCGTTTCTGATCACTTTTACCTTTTCGTCCATCTTCTCATCGCAGCTCTCATTGATCTTTTTGTTTTCGCTCTCGTTAGTGTCTTTTTTTTCCTTCGTGTCCATATTTTCGTTCACCAACCTTTTTATCATCTGTTTTTATGTTCTAGGTTTCACTGATGAATTTCTTCTCTTAAAGTCTGCAGGGCAGTTCCATTGGATATAACCGCAAGTAATGGAACCATTACGAGTCCAAATTACCCCAGTAACTATGGAAACAACGCCAACTGCGCTTGGAGAATCACCGTACCAGTAGGATTTCGCGTTAAGTTAAGGTTTGACGCTTTCATACTGGAATCGCATTCCACATGCAAGTATGATTCCGTAGAAGTCCATAACGGTCTTGGTATTAAATCTGTTTCAAAAATTGGAAAATATTGTGGTAATAAAGTTCCTCGACCTATTTATGCAGAAGGAAGGAGTATTCTTATCAAGTTTAAATCAGATGGCAGCAGTGTATACAAAGGTTTTAAGGCCATCTTCACTGCTGTACCAGCCTCTACTCCTCAACCCTCAGGTGAGTCTTAATATCATCCGAAAGCAATTAAGAGAAGAGTCAGCTACGTTTTACCTTAACGCAGCCTACAGATTATTTGTACGAGGTGACAAATATGTTTAACATATATCAACTCGGTAAAGCCCGAACTGATTGATTTAGAAATATTAGATGAGACACATTATTTACCTCCGAAATCAGTACATACTGACACCAAAATAAAACGGCGGATAGAAGTAGTCGCTTTGCCTCCACCTCGGCTCACGCTATTGAAGAAATTCCAAAGAACACCAAAAAAGTTTAAAAGTATCTCAAGGTCAGTAAACTATATTTTTAAAATGAAGCAGCTCACGCGAGAATTTCGTCACGTTCTGTGATTTGGTTTATAAAACTGTTTCTTAACTCAATTTTTCTCAAGCGCTATTTTCTCTACCACTATTATAACAATAAATGCCACTCCTCTAAACCAATCAAATTTCCAAATTTTCTGGAAATATGTTATAAATTTCTTTCTCTTAATCTTTTATTTTTCCCTTGAGGAAAATTCTGTAGATCAATTGCCTTGCTAGTATATACCAAAATACTTTTTTTTCAAAACATAAGAATCAATTGCAAAACATAGATCAAATAATAGTAATTTACAAATGTGTGTATATCTCTTTCTAAATATAACTGAATGGGTTAGATGGATCAGTGACTCTCCGAAATTCTCGTACGAAACAAATTTGTATGAAAATTTGGCAGAGTCACGGATCCATATAATCCATTCAGTTATTAGCCCGCTCTATTTCTGAAGTATAGAGTACTTTCGATGCAAAAATCCAGACTTTATGCTCGTTTTTCTAAATATATGTACAATGTGGTTATCATTAAGAAAAAATCATTTCTGTGGACCCCAAACGCGTACTCGGATGATTGTTTGATCATTTTAGTCTTACTTTAATTGATTTACCGTAAAGGCATCGTATTTCTAAACAGACTGCTCAGTAAGACAGTAAATTTGCATATTATTTGTTATACTCATTCCTGGGTATGCCAGACGGTCAGTGTAATATTATCTGTGCCATAACATTTCAAACACTAGCATGGCTTAAGCCTAAAGCTACGTTTTTCCTTGAAGTAAGCACGATTAAGATGAACAACTTGAGAAATAAATGTGTTTCAAGGACAAACTTCTATAGTTCAAGAAACCAAGATTATTCGCTAGTT
>JAOBRD020917928.1:0-11231 GCA_027575215.2 Hydrozoanthus sils | reverse complement strand
TTAGACAGAGAGCACTATACGATCTGGTGTCTCAACAAACCCTGTAAGTACAAAGAACCATTAAATCAGTTACAAAAGATGTCATATTTCCCTTTTGTTAGACAGAGAGCACTATACGATCTGGTGTCTCAACAAACCCTGTAAGTACAAAGAACCATTAAATCAGTTACAAAAAGATGTTATAAGACAGAGAGCACTATACGATCTTGTATCTCAACAAACTCTGTAAGTACAAAGAACGATTAAATCAGTTACGAATGATGTCATGTACGTTCCCCTTTAGCAGAAAGACAGCACTATTCGATATGGCATCTCAGCAAACATTGCATGCAGGCCAAAAACAACAGACTTTTAGTTCTGTGTCCACCAGCACAGTATTTACCAGATTGAGACTTGGCAGAGCAGTGTTTGCTAATAACCTACCTTCAATATCAGACAACTCCTTTGTACCAAACTTTCCTATTTCACCCTGGAGCTTCAGTCCTGTGAAAGTGTTAGCCATTGTCCAAAATCTGCAACACAACACGCAAATTATTTCAGAATTTCTTGAAACAAAATGATGTATGCAGTCCTTCCAAAAAATGGGAAGGGAATTCCCTTATATGGGAAAAAAATGGGAAGAAGGGAATTCCCTTATTCCTTTATGGGATTATTTGAGATTATTTGGAAATTAATAATTGAATCCCTGGTAGGAAAAAAATGGCCAGATTAAGGCTAATGAGCTGACTTATGTTTTCCCCAAACTAAAAGAAACCATCCAAACACACAGAGACAGAAGATAAATTCCTTAAATCTGGCTATCTGCTAACACAGTGTTTGTACTCTTTTGACTTTCTGAAGTTCCATGACTTTCTATGACTTTTTCCATGACTCTTCTGGATTTTCCATGACTTAGCATTGTTATTTTTTCCCACGTCACATTTCACGCACTTTCACTTTTCCCTTTTTCTAGCATAATGCAAACTAAACAAAGTGAAGAAAGGGATGTTTATTTTCTCTTCAGTGAACGGTGTGTAATTTTGCGCAAATATATGGATTGGTTATAATTTTTTGTACACCTTGTTACCAATCTAAATTCTGCCATATTTCAATGACTTGCCATGACCCTTATCGAAATTCCATGACTTTCCAGGCCAGGTTTTTCATGACCTGTTCGAACCCTGTAAGAAGGAACTAATATATTTCTCTTACACAACTAAAACTTTATTTTGCATAAGCTAGCTAAATCCTTTCTTGAGCCTACTGGCCCATTAGGCCGGTGTTTTTCTCCAGTTTCTGTAGTGTTAAGCAGATGAGAGTCTTTGACTGCCCCTGGACTAGACACTAATCTATTGCAGGTTAGCTCCCAGCAAAACTGGTACTCACTTAATAATATATATATATACAGCTGAGTCAACTGGAAAAAAGTCGGGTAAAGTGTCTTGTTCAAGGACACAACACAGTGGTCTGGCCGGCGCTTGAACTTGCAACCTTAGGGATTATGAGCCAAACATGTTAACCGCTCAGCCACTAGCTGTGCCGCCAACTTTATTTTGTATCCAATTATTTTAGCAGGTTCTTACCTAATGTGGCCAAGACCTGTCGAACAAAGATGTCCTTCATTCTCAGCCGCAAAGGCAACTTGGTGAACATCCTGAGAGAATGCTTTGGATCGCAGGATGATCTTCTCATTCTTCCAATCCCACACAGTTAACATATAATCAGGTGCACTGCCTACTGAGGCAAGCTTGTCACCTTTGGGGTTGAAATCAAGGTGTGCATATGCTTTTTCAGTTCCCTCTCGTAGGATACGATATAACTTCAGCGAGGGATATTCATAAATGTTAATGTTGGGCATGTCCCCTTTCTCTGCAACAGCAAAGTATTTCCTACTTGGATGCACCTGGAAAACATAAGAAATTGATTCACACAAGGACACAAATTATCATTGTTCAATACAAAAACTATTCATTTTAGATCGAAGAATTTATTGAATCATTTTCTACAATTAATTGATAGTTTGCAGCAATCTTTACATTTTTACATAAACAAATATAAAATTTGAAAACAAAAAAATCTTGATTTAGAGTTATGTCAATGTGTTTAAATTTTCAGCTGCTCTTTTAAACTTCATATTCAGGTAACTTGGATTTAAAAACTCAGTTTTACCCCGATTCTGACTGGCCTTTTATAAGACTCCTAGGACAGGTCTAGGGTGGAGGTCTTGGGTGGAGGTCAAGGGGGATTGGGGTTTCAAAAGCTCACAAAGACATATTACAATGGAACTTGCAGATGATTTAATACCCAATTAAACTGTAAGTACTATCTTTTGTTGTATTTAAATTTGTTTACACAAATTTAAAAACCTATATTACTAGAGATACAAATGAACTTTTTGAAATGTTCAGGTAAAATAGAGGTATATCCATTGACAGTAAATCATAAGTACTAACTGCCAGTGCTCCTATGCCCCCACCACTTGTGCTATGGATGTGTGTCTGTTTCTGTGTTTCCATGTCCAGGATTTCGACAGAGTTTCCAGCAGAAAACAATACAATGTTCTCTGCAAGAACATGAAGATTAGAACGTTTGGTGCACTCAAAACCAAATGAATGGCTAAAGTGAAGAGATTGTTAAGAAAAATGATTCAAAAGTTTTTAAAGCTGTGTAATCTACGTTTAAAGATACTTAAAGTTCTACTAGTGCAGAAATTAAATCCAAGATCCCGGTTTTCTTTTTGTAGAATCCTGAAGTAGAGATAAGTCGATAAACATGTTGCCAAACCTTCGAGATCAAAAACATTGTTCAAAGTGTGTTTTATCAAGACTTGACGTTGATGTTTTTTGTCCACCATTACGAATCACCTGTGTCATGCTGGGTTAAGCACAGACATTGGATATGACGCCAATGACTCAACTCATGTCGCTCTCAAATTAACTGCATTGTGCACAGAGGCCAAATAAATTTGTTTCATTGTTTTATCACTATTTATAATATTAATTTTTGGGTGTGTTTTGCCTATGGTTGGCATTATACATGTGTATGCAGTTTTGGTTGTCCCGAGTTGAGTCACTGATCATGACGTGTATGGCAATTTGCTACTCTGTAATGTATGACAGATTTTTGGTGCAGTTCATCGCGAATTAAAAACACAATTTATTATTATTTCTAGAAGTGTTAATTCTCCTGCTAATCTGTAGATTGGCATAGGAAATGTTGAAAAAGATTCATGTCTCAACTTCACACTAGTAGCTCTTTAATACAGTTTTAATGCAATTTTATCTATCTAGTAAGGGCAGTTAGTTTTAATAATACTATAATTATTAATGGAAAGCTACAAATTATCATATAAATATGAAATAACACTTAAAAAAATACAAATATTTACAACTTAACTGGAAGAAAAAATGCACAGTCTGTTAAAAACAAAATAAATATTGTAGATTAATTAATTAATTCCATCTTCACGGTTTTGAATTCCATGCACCAATCACAGATCAGTGAAATTTGGTTAACTCCAGTCCTTGTTCAGATTAATATAAATTATTAGAGTCTAGCAAGTGAAAATGATCACTGAAAGGATACTGAAGTGTCAACAGATGGTTTGGAATCCCTTCAGTTGCATAAGGTTTGGAGACAAACTCATCAAAGTTGTAATAAAAATCATCCGGGAGGTTTCTTTCTTCATCATCTCCTTCCTCACCTGCAATTATACCAATCAAAACACATCCATGAATTCACGGATGATAAGGTTGCAGATACATTGGGCACCGGGACTCAAGTTATACAGTCACCTACGGGCCAGCAAAAATTGGCCGTAATAATTGGGTGACCGTATAAATGAGGTTTTTTTTATAAGAAAAAGTATGGCCATTCAAACGGTGGACCGTGAATGAAGTGGCCAGTTACACAATGTAACTCTTAAACTATGCTCTGCTAAATTTATCTTCATGCTTCCAAAATCAGCTCTGAATTCAAAAGGTTTTAATGATTTTTAGAAAAATTTACTCTACTGTAAGCTTTGAAATTAACACTGGAAAACTACTTGAAAAGGAAATGAAAATTGATGACATTTTGTTCAGACATTCAGATCTTCTTCAGTGATTTATTTTTATTTGTAATAGAAAATTTCAGTGTTGTCTGTTATTTCTGCCAGCTAAAAAACTGTACCAGCAACAATATTAAATAGATCTGAGGTTTTTTAGACCAGTAGTCTAGACCTTACCTACTAAAAAGTTGCAAAAAGCTAAACATAATAACGATCAATGGTATTAGTAACAGAAATAATAAAAATTCTAATTTTACAAAACAATGCTGATAATTATTGCAAACAATAACACAATTACTAAAAAATAGTAAAAAAAAAACAGATAAGGGGCCCATAGCTATCAAAAAAGGCTCTACAACTGCAGTACATCATCTTCAGCCAATCAGGCATTCTGTACAAATCAAGTGTATTGAAATGCCATAAGAGTGTGTGCCTGCATACCTTCATGCTGGGATCCTTCCCCTTCAGGAACCTTCTCTGAATCCACTGCCTGTTTTTCTGCCTTTTCATCAACCTCTTGAGCAGTTTGCTCATTCTCTGTCTTTTCTTTTTTGGATTTCTTTTTCTTTTTGGCTTCTCCATACTCTTTATTATTTTCATCATCTTTTCCTTTCAAACTAGCATCTGTTGATTCTCTGGTGCTATTCTTATTAACTTCACTTGTTTCCCTAAACAGAGTTAGCTTTAGGTAAGCAGGACATCACTCGAACATTTCATTTTTTCATGACTGTTATTGTTAGACTGCTTAAAAAAATAACCCGGTTTATCATCAGTGCGCGCACTGTTTTATATATGCCAATGCATTGATTTTTTTTTAACTTTTTAAATACAGGAGCAAAAATTGAGAAATTCTGTAAAAAAATATCCCATTTTTTCCATTTTGTAAACAGTAATGAGCAATTCAGTTGGCAGTATTTTGTCAAGGAGTACATTAAAAAAAAATAATATACACAAGTAATAGACTCAAAAATAGTAACTTGAAAATAAAAGCACCTTCCCACACTTCCAAGCTGAAATGGACCCAAATCTACAAAAAAAATTCCCTTGAGGTTAGGTGTTTCATTGGTTGTTAGGCATTGGAGTAAAGAGGTTCATTCATATAGTGCCTTTTCCATATGAATGCTCAAAGGTGCTTTATATAATGATCAGTTTATTCCCAATGGACAGGAAGCATATAATATATAGGTGCATTTGGCAACCACTTCAAAGCAGCCTATGTATGCTGGTACTCATTTTACCAACCCTGGAAGGATGGAAAGCTGAGTGGGGTGTGGGAGTGGCATAGTAGTAGTGTACACATCTTCCACCAATGTGACCTGAGTTTGATTCTTGAGGTTAAAATTTAAAACATAACAATGTGTTAATAGCTTACATTAGCCACTTAATTGGAGAAATACAAAACAATGTACATGCATAGCCTGAGTGCATGGGCAACAGAACGGGGGGGAGATGGGGGGGAGGGGGGCTGGAGGCACTTTCCCCCCAAAAATTTGATTGAGGGGGTCAGCCCCTCCCCCCAATAATTTTTTGAATAGTAGTTTCAGATCTTATAAAAATAGGCAGTCAACGACTGCATGTGGCTTATGCCCTTAATACTTTTAGAATATCTGTATGGGACTTTCAGTATTCTATAATTATAAAAGAACATTATCCGGTTTATAATTTATACTGACTTAAAAAACTTATTATTCGCTGTTTCAAGGGAATTTTCGGCTCTTTCAGATCGAAACAGTTAACAGCATTAATTTTTATTATAAGAACAATTTTGTAAGAACCAAGGCTTAAATTTTCCAAACAGTTTATAATAAGAACAAACATAAGAAAACTTCAATGATGTAAATAATTTTAAAATTGTTTATTCACATTGTAACTTGACTCGCCTCCTGTCAACATCACTAGATACCAAGAAATCTTATTTTTAAAAACAGCCTAAAGAGATTTGATTAAAAATACTTTTGCAAAATTTCTTTCCTTTTTCTACTGAAAGTAAATTTAGACATACTCGCGCTTTGTCTTTATTAGACATATTAACTCGACAAAAAGGGCATGCATGTGACAACAGAAAGTTGTTTGCAGATTGAGCAACAAGTTTGTTGGATTCAGTGCAGTTTGCGGCAAACCTGGCCCTAATGGCATGGCTCTGTTCTGGCTATAACGGACTTAAGAAATAAAACTGCAAGAATTGGGAAGTTAAACTTAGAATAGTGCAAAACTTTATGTGGTAAACAAGTTCAAATTATGAATGTTAGGAAGGTCAAATGCTTGCAAACCAGCTGGGACACTGACAGATTGATCGCTAACAACTGATAGCTGTACTCGATTCTTGAAGCAAAATGGAGTAATTCTTTATTAAAAAGTTCTCCACAAATGCTCATAGCTGTGCTTGAATGATTGTTGAACCAAAATGGGATAAACTCAATCTTCTACTCGGAGCGACGGCCGAGATAAACAATTTCTGGACTGTGCGGATGGCAATCGAGCATGAAAAGTCGGTGATCATATTCAGCTAAACAAAATTATACGACAACCAAACGATATCTGGTGATTGGCCAAAAAGTGTTTTTCCGAATCAAATGGGTTTATGCCCTTACTTATATTCAGAACCTGCACTATGACATTATGGCTACAGCCTTCCAAGAAGGCAGTAGCCACAACAAACTATTAAAATTTCAACTGTGCCTCCCCCTCCCCAATAATTTTTTGTTTCTGTCGCAGATGGAGTACCAGTGATTGAAACAATTCCAGACAGAATTTTTGAGTTATTAGATAAATCTAATAGTTTTGCTATTTTAATTTGTTTTTCATTAGACCTTTTTCAAAAATGTTAGTGATCTCATTATTCTTTTGTGTGCTTTCAAATTAGCCCTACTAGCCATGCTTTGCATGGTTAACATATTATATTATTTTGGAAGTTTAACTCAAGAACAAGGCTAGAGGCTAAAAAGAATATTAAAATCGATGCCATTTTAGAAAAAGGTCTAGGATTTTTACAAATTAAAGCTAGCTTCTAAATAAATATATTTTGTTTATTTCATATAATTACCTTGAAGCTCCATCCTGACCACCCTGTTGATCCTTGTCATCTGTAGGGCTACTTGGCTTTTCTTGCAGTTCTGTTGATGATCCTTCTTTTGTCTCCTTAGGAACTTTGTCACTCTGTGCTATTGTTTCCTTTTCTGGTTTGCTTCCATCATTTGCTTTATCATCACTCACAGTCTGATCACTTCCCGCAATTTTCTCATCAACACTTTCACCAGTTTTAGCTTGCTCCAAACTTTTTTCACCCTGAGTATCATGAACTTTATCTGAAGTGGTAACCTGCTGATCAATAGTCACCTGATCAGGTATAGCGCTACCATCATGCATGGTACTACCATCTAAGGGCTGCACTGTACCAGTACCTGCTGCTACATCATGCGTGGTACTACCATCTGACGGCTGCAGTTCACCAGAACTTGTTATTGCATCTTGTTTTCCACCAGTAGAAACATTTTCTGCTTCACTAGTGCCTTTTTCTTTGTCAACTATTTCTGAACTCTGAAGTTGAATAAACATAACTTGAGTGTTTAGACTCAGTGCACGTATAATGTTACTGCAGCTAAGTTTATTAATGTGCTCAATGCTAGTGTAAGAGCATAGTAAAAGAGAATTTAAAAAATGTGCCTCTAATTATTACTTGTTCGAGCTTGAATGTATTTCAGTAAAGCTATATATAGCCTTAATTTACTAACAAAAATAAAAATCTAAAAAAGTACTGAATGGTTCAAACACATGCAATTTTACTATAAAGCTATATATAGCTTTAATTTACAAACAAAAATAAAAATTTTAAAATGTGCTGAACAGTTCAAACACTAGCAATTTTACTGATTGAAAAGTAAAAAAATGCAATTTTTTTTTGTTTAACTAATGAGCTGCCACAAACTGATATGGTATCTGGACTAGGTTCAACCAGCCCCAAACTAATTAGCTGTCAAAATTAATATTCTTACTGTTAAGTTTAACCACAACTGAGTTACCCATTACCGTAGTAGTTTCCTGTGACAAACCAATTACATTATCTTTCATTGTATCACCAGTTTGTTTATCATCATTGATTGTTGGTGTTACTTCATCACTAATGCCTTTTTCTCCTGCACTTTCAGATAAATCTCCCAGCTGCACTTTTCCTGAATTATCAGCTTCTTTAGACAGTGGTTTATTTTGCTTATCAGTTTCTGACTGTGTATTTTCACTATTGCTGCTACTTTTCTGTGTGGCAGTTAAGGCTCCTGAGTCGGTCACACTCTGACCTTTTACCCCATCTGCATCTGGAGGGGTTGAGGAGTCAGAATCGGTAACTTTTTTATCTTGAGCTCCATCACCACGTACAACATCTTGGTCTTTGGACTCTGCTTCTGCATCATGTTGTTCATGTTTTCTATCTGCATCCACTGTATCATTATCAGTCACTTCACCCGTGGAATCAGTTTTCTCTCTGGCTGTAAGCTGTTCTCCCTGAGATTCTGCTCCATGGCCTGACGTAGGTTTCTCCTCTGAGGTGGTCTTGTTATTACTAGCATCAGCACCATGTGAACCCTCAGTCTGCGAATCAGCTTGATCTGCGTTTACAACAACGGGATCTAAATTTTCTTCGCTGTTCTTAGTCTCAGTGTCAGACTTTGCATTAATATCACTAACTTTGCTATCTGGTTCACGACTATTTGCAGGGGAAACCTCCTCATCATTAGAAGATGGTTCATTCTCGACACGTTCACTAGCGGTCAAACTGTTCACATTAGCCGCTCCATCATGACTTTCTTCGGCATCAAGTTTTGATTTTAAACCATCTTTTGAGTCACCTTGACTTTCGTTTTGTACAAAACCATCGCTCTTTCCCGTATCTAATGATCCTACCTCGGGTTTCTCTCCATTTTTATCTACGTTTGAAGTAACATCAGTTTGTTCACTTGACGACCCAGATTTTCCGTTTTCGTCGCCATCATATTCAGCATCTTCAAGCTTTAGCCTTCTTAGAGCTTCTGCTTTTAATAGATTAGTAGCAGATTTTAAAGTATGAGACGCAGAAGATTTATTTTGGCTGGCTTCGCTTCCTGAATTCGGGCGCGATTTTTGTTTCTCGTCGTTGTCCGACATCTTGGATAAAAATGTTCTAATTCGTTGACATGGCGACCGAGTGTTTTGTAAATCCGCTGACTTTATACCGTGGCCCAAATTAACAATAATATATTTATTTGTCCTTATATGTACGCGTCGCATAAATTTGTCTTTTTCTCGAATTTAACTTGTTAAATGATAGGGCTTTTACCTACCTGGGAGTTCGTTTCAAACAGGCTAGTTTTCTTTTTTAATCAAGTTGTTTCTACGAACTCCGGGTGCCTTCAATTAATTGTTTCACAGTAGTACACTGTCATTGACTGATCTAGTAAACTGTAAAAGTCTGTATATGTTTTGCTTCAGGACATGGTACATCGTATATATAAATATTTTTCCCTTAGATGAACAAAATCATTTTGACAATTACCCCAGCATCTTATTCAAAAATTAGCAGTTTTAAGTTTACGATTTTTGTTTTTTATGTTTTCTCGTCACTGAAAACTAGGCTTATAAATTTCACGAAGTAAGAACTCAAGTTTTCCCCTGTTTAAAACCCAGAGAGGTTTTACTTCTTCAATTGAAAATCATTTTCGCATTTGTTTGCAGAAGAGCGAGCTCTCTTTCTTGAAGTATCGATAAATTAATATTTTACGATTTTCACAAATAGTTAAAACCTTCAAAGAAACAGTGTTTAGATGTAATAAAGTACAAAAGGAAAGATTCAATAAGGTATATCAAGAATTTTAAACGATGGTACTTACCATCATTTATTTACACCCGGATCATTTACACAGTTGCATTACCGGCGTTTCTGACTCAACGCTCTCTATTTCACCAATTTCATCCATAAATTGCATTTTTTGAAGCAATAATTCACATCTAGTCGAAAATAAACAGCTCAACAAAGCTCTGTTTTGTCTAAATGAAAGTAATGAAGGTGTAAATAATTGGAATAAGCGTGAAGCCAAATTTCTTTTTCAATTCAATTGATTCAATTCAAATGAAGCAAGCGCGTGTGCGCGGGTGGCATGACAACGGGCCGCGCGAGAACTGGGTAGCATTTCGGCTGTCTTTAGAAATTCTAGAACTTCTATTTTCAAATGTAATTCAGTGTTTATCGTTGCAGCTGTGCTTTCTTAGTTAAATTGTTTTTAACAAAATCATGCAAAACTATGTTGACATCTCGTTTCAAATGGAAAGTAACCCTAAAAAAGCTAAAACCTAAGTTGTATGACAAAGTTTTCTACTCACAAAGTACTCAAGGGTACTTAACTAAGATGAAATGTCTTCGAATTTTGATGTTCAATTTGAAAATATAAGGCAATCGCTAGAAAACTACACTCTAAAAATCCTTACAATAACTGAACAATATGTAACGTTTTCAATTTTTTCCTTGCTTTCACTAATGTTGTGGTTCAGTTACTAATCTCACATATATAGTTGATGGCTTCTCCTAACTAGTGCTCCTATATACAGGAATCAGTAATGGAGCCGAAACCCCGGGAAGGGGAGGGATGGGGGGGGGTAAGGGGTTGGTGGCATTCACCGGAGCTCCATAATGCGAATATGCACACGTCACTGAAAAAATGTACGAATGAATGTTTTTCTGGTTCACTGATCGCAGCGAAAGTTCGCTCAGAGATGTAACCCAAAATATATCTAAAAAGATACATACCCGATCTTGACCCAAAAAAATTCTGAGTCCGAGGATACAAATTTTCAACCCCCAAAGTATATATATTTCGAGTACCTCCGCCTACCCGGGAGCCGAAACCAAGTGTGGAATAGCACACAGTTTGGGCATTCTGCTGATGAACAGTAACTGATCTTTATTTCTAATTTCAGCAACATATATACAGTTAATGCCTGGAAAAATTTAAACACCGTAAGTAAGGAAAACCTCAAAACAATGGTACCTCCTAGGAACCCAATTTAGGGGGGTGGAGTATTATGTGCCGCCACCCACCACCTTTTTTCAAAAAGGCTCAATTTCAGGAGCAAATATCAAGTTCAATAAAATAGATATTGATAAAAGTGCTTGCACCAACGCCTTCCTTGTGGAGAGAGGAGTCCATAATACAATAAAAACCAATACCCCTAAATCAGG
>JAOBRD020917822.1:0-12482 GCA_027575215.2 Hydrozoanthus sils | reverse complement strand
GTATATACCAAATCAGTGAATAGCTTTTTTCGCGCGCTCTGATTGGTTCCTGAAACAGTAAATATCCAAGGATATTTTATTATGCTTTGCCTACGAAAATTACGTTCAAACATAAAAATTATTAGTAAGAGAGAAGGTAAAGGAATGCAATAAATATACAGGAGGTGTAGACAGGGACACCACAACAGCCGGGAGCCAATTACTGTGGGCCCATATTAAAAGAAACAGAAAACGTAAAAACAATAAGATTAATACCAGACCCCTAGATCTTTCTTATAAGGGGTAACAGTCAGCGGTAACTTATTCAAGATGTAAGGGACTTGGGCAGGATGAGACTTTCTTGTGATACACTGACACTTGCACTTGTCTTTGTTGAAACCAAGTCCAGATAACTTTGACCAGTGTTCTAAGTTGCCCAAATATAGCTGTAGTAGGGCAGCATCTGAAGCAGTGTCAACCCGCTTGAATAACTTTGTGTCATCCACAAAGCATGCAACTTTTGGAAGAGATCTCGAACAGGCAAAAATACTCGACCTTTTGTCTGGTATTTGTACTATCTGCTCAGCTCGATTTTCCCCAAACGTACCTCTGTTCGCATTATAAAAATTTGAAAAGTTGAGTGAACATGTTGCGGCATGCAAACGTCTGCAGGTAGCTGAGAGAGTAGCATCGGAAAGAGGAGAGAGATGTGGAGAAGGGAACAGTGTTGGTTATCAAATCCGACTCGAAAGGTGAGTTGCAGCTGGTTTGTATATTTGATTTGTCTAACATCTTACGCCATAATGTCCGCCAGAAAAAAAACTTGAGAGAACTGTGCGACCATTCTGTTGCCAATCAGCCTGTCAATAAATGAAGCCTTCCTTTCTACCTCTCAAACGTGCTTAACTAACTAAGGGCTCTCCCTTTTTCTACGGAATATGTTATATGGAACAGGAAATGCCTTAGGCGCTACTTCAACCGATGATCATAATAATATTGTCAGTGGTAATAATAACTAGTATATCCCAAGACTATGATATAATGCTGTTGATGTTTTCGGTTTTTTTGTTTTTATTGAAATTCACCGGAGTGTAAAACCATTTTGTCTAGTTTTTGGCCGCACTACTTATCAAAATGTACGCTCCCTCAGGGCACACAGCTCAATTTAGAAATTTTTTGAAGGTATTGTGTTTCAGCAAAATTTATGGATTAATGGATTTATTAAGAATAATCACTATTTTGCTTTTGATTGTAGTAAACTTCCGCGGTCACAAGGCTCCATCCTGTACTGTACGACTGGTATAATGTTGAGGTGGCTGTTGGCAGACTCGTAAGTATGAATACTGTTCATTATGAACTATGTATTATATAGTTACACCATAGTTAGTACAGGGCTGTTACTAAAAAGCAATACTGAGGAAGCTGTTGACAAAATCGTATGAATAGATACTGTATAGCAATGAACTATGTACTGAGGAAGCTGTTGGCAGAATCTTACGTATAGATACTGTAGTTATGAACTATATACTATAAAGTCATACTGAGGAAGCTGTTGGCAGAATCTTACGTATAGATGCTGTATAGCTATGAACTATGTACTGAGAAAGCTGTTGGCAGAATCTTACGTATAGATACTGTAGTTATGAACTGTATACTATAAAGTCATACTGAGGAAGCTGTTGGCAGAATCTTACGTATAGATACTGTAGTTATGAACTATATACTATAAAGTCATACTGAGGAAGCTGTTGGCAGAATCTTACGTATGGATACTATGTAGCTATATATTATGTACTATATAGTATTACTGTGGTTGTTGTCAAACTCGTATGTATGGATACTGTGTAGCTATTTATTATGTACTATATATAGTATTCATTTACCATATGAAAAGCTGAACTATCATTCTGGATAAATTTTAGCCGTCATTTCCAAGTATCAATAGGTTTTCAAAACTCAAGAAATTTAATGAAACAATCATTCCTTTTGCGCTTGTTGGATATCAGATGATTTAAAGCCAACTCAGTGCTACGCGCCTCTTTGGCAGCTTTAGTACCATCTTATATTCAACGCGTGCTTTTGGAATAGTTGTTAAATATTTAGTGATGGTCAGCGGCAAAATGTCGGTAGTGTTTGACTCTGTTTACAAGTAAAAAAAAAACGTGGAGTTTTTTCTTTTTCAACAGTCGTCTGAGCAGTATAAGCCACTTAATCCTTGATGAAATTCACGAGAGGGACCTTTTGTCCGATTTCTTAATCATCATCGTTAAGGATCTGTTGCCATTAAGGTATGTCATAATAATACAGGTTCTTGAAGAAACATTTGTGTCATCTGTAACATTGAGGGAAACTTGTCTAAATACCTAATAGGTACAACCTGGAAACGCCACATTTTCAGCTTTAAGAATTTTTTAGTGGTAGAAAATTTTGGCTAAGTAACAGGTTTACTAGTGACAACATATATTTATAGGTTAAAATTGCCAATATACGTCCTTGCGATGGCTAAGTTTTGATCGACTGAAAAAACTTGATAGTTTAATATTTTTTAAAGTGCTACTGGAGAGAAATCTTCAAACTAGAATAAAATATGTAAGATTGAAGTTTGATTCGTAAAAGTTCCGCTTAGACACTTGTTATCGGTTTTTAAAATAAATTTCGCGGAGAAGTTACGAAGACAAAATGTCTATTTTAGCGTCAAAGCTGTGAAAACTTTTTAAATTAATAAGATTTGTGCGATGTCACTTGATTTGAAAGGCTGGAGGTCAATCTAACTGTCCCGGTCAAATTCACATGAACATTGCGAAGTTTGCATGGCTGGTGACCCAGTATTTGAGGAAAAATCTCACTGCAGCTCACTGTAAATGCTAGTTTAAGGCAACTAGGAGTCCTTTCAAACCATGCCATGTCATAAATCGCCGTCGTCTTTTTTGGAATTTTATTCCCACTGAATGCACTATTCTGAAAGCTTATTTCACTTAAAATGGCCAGGTAAGCACCTTTATCCATCTACAGTTGAATAGAAGTGTCGAAAAAAGCCCTTAAAGCTATACGAATACCAAGGACAAAATGACTACAGTAGCACTTTAAATATTCTGATATGGAAAAAGCGTATAGAAGTAAAAATGACAAAATGGCGACAGTAGCACTTTAAGGTGTTGAAGTTTAGAGCATTAACAGTTAGTTACTACGTCCTAAGAAATTTTTCTTATTCTTCACTTCCCAACTATTGTGTGTTGGTTTTTCCAGCCCAAGTGACAGGAGCAATTCACAAAGCTGTGTATTTTGTTTGTTTGTTGTTGTTGTGTACAAAAGAAGCATTGAACTTATTTCTCTTTTTAGGCCTGACCTCAAACTCATTCTGATGAGTGCAACGTTAAATGCAGAAATGTTTTCTGCATATTTTGGTAAGCGTATAACACTCTAGAGCCAACTTGTCTCCAAGTTCTCCAAATAAAGCCATAAATCATTTTTTGGTTGACAAAGAAATCGTTTTTGTACTTAACGTTCTTGTGTTGATTATCGTTTATACCAAAGAAGCATTTACTTCGGAGAAGGAAGGGAAATTGTAAATCATATATTTGATTGACAAAGGAATCTTCTTTGCATTTTAAAATGTTTCTGTTGTGACTTTGGTGTTCTCAACGAAACTTTTATTTCTGAGACAGAAGTCACTTTTTCATTTTTCTTGGTTGACAAGATGTTTAATGTGTCTGTGTTGATTATCGTGTATCTCAAAGAAGCGATTATATTTTGGATGATAAAGGAATTGTGTTTGTATTTAATGTTTCTGTGGTGACAATGGTGTTTCTAAAAGAAATAAAGGAAATAAAGATGAACTGTCTTCTAGTGTTATTTGGCTGTTGTCGAGTTCAAGTCTTGGTTTTTGCCCTTCAACAACGAGAGATATAATAAGTGAAACAAATGTATATAATAATTTATTTGTTATAGATGTTTGTATTTTTTTTGTGTACCCCACTGAAGAGCGTTGCGTTATTTGCATCTTTTCAATCTCTTTGTTTTCTAGGTAACTGCCCTATGGTTAGTATTCCAGGGTTCACCTATCCCGTCAAAGAAATATTCCTGGAAGAAGCAATTGAAATGACGAGGTTATTTTCTTTTGTTCTTTGGTAAACTTTGTAATTGTTTGCATCACTATTCTTTCTTTGTGCAGTATCTTATCCTAGTATTGCCTGTGAAGTAGTGTACATAGATTAAAAATTAGACCTGAAACCGCGGTTTAAGGAAGAGTGTGGCTTAGAAGAAGCACATGAAGAACACAATTTATACGATTTTGTCCTTTATTTTCCAGTGGCAACTGTGAGCAAACTCTCAATTAATTTGAAAAAAACTAATTACATGCTTATTACCTATCCAAGGAAAAATTCGGCCTAACATATCAATAACAACATATGATATAGTATGTACAAAACAGATAAAATACTTAGGTGTCTTTATTGACACTGACAGTTGCTATTGTAAAGAGTGCAAAATAAAAAAGTTAAAAAAATCTGAAATCTGAATCTGGTAAGACCTCATTCGAACCTGTATTGCGCATCTGAATTTGTTAACCATATTTTGTTTCTGCAGGTATTCGTTGGATTCTCAGAGCAGCCAGTTTAGAAAACCAGATCGAGGTAGACGAAAAAATTGGGCAAAGGATCAGAGATTGAGGAAAGGAAATGCATGGTTAGAGGACACTGGAGGTGATGAAGAACTTCAATGGAAAGAGTACATGGGCGGTATTAGCTCAAGGTTCGACATTCTCTAGACGTTTATTTTATTTAGTGCTTGTGGTTTTGGTTTTTTATAGTAACTTCTGGAACGGAAGTGGAAAGAAAACCAGCATTTCAAGAAAGTTTTGTCCATGCAGAGGGCTCGAGTCTGCCATGCAGGACTTTTTTAGAAAGAAAAGAAATTACAGTTTTCGTTTTCAATACAGATATAACATTAAGACATACACGTTGACTTTTCACAAACTACTAAACAGCGAATAGGTTCTACACTTACTGAAAGAAGGTTATCAGGTCCAAACAACGTATGAAGAGTAGTTATAAAAACTTTACATGTAATTCAATCATTGTTCTTGTGACTCAATATTGTGTTATAGCTGGACTGGAAAAGCTTTATTAAAACTAGGAACGCTCTTTTTTCTTAGGTTTTCGTCCGAAACTGTGAACACTCTAGAAAATATGAATTATGACAAAATCGATTTCGATCTTGTTGTGAAGGTCATTACCCACATATCTTTGCACATGGAGGTAAGTACCATTTACAACAAAAACACAAAGACAACCAAACTCGTTTACAGTAGGCATTGTTGGGTAAGATTTAAGATTTGAAAAACTTATGCACATCCATAAACAGGTAAAGGTGATTTTTAATAAAAAACAAATTTCTTCCCAGTGTTGTTCTTTTTAGTTGTTAGCCTGCAAATTTAAATGGTTACCTAAATAAATCCGTCGTCTTCTTTTTAAAACAAATGAGTTTTTATTAGTTTTTGCTACTTAGTGTTCCCTAGCCATTGATTGCTAGTTTTGGAAGTTTTAACGTTTCCTTGCTTTATCTAAGCTGAGTTAACTTCAAAGTCTTCTTTGTTTTGGTCAGGACGGTGCCATTTTGTGTTTCCTGCCCGGCTGGGATGACATAACAAAGTTATATGACAGTCTGCAGAGTAATCGTATATTCTCCTCAGGTAAACGTTAAGTAAAGGAAATTGACGTTTTACCAGTTTTGCTCAGTTTAACAGATGTAATATTCAATGCATTTGCACAGGTAAATTTCGGAAACCGAAGTCACCAAGTCGTTTAGAATATATAAACAAAAAATAGTATAAGTTTTCTGTTTGCCTTTGGTTTTGCGAATGCACCCAAAGCATTTGTTTTCCATTGTAAACTTCGTACTCTAGATGAGAGTTTGTATCTTCAAAGCAGGTACTTTTCTGAAACGAGCTTTTCACACTAAGGATCAACCATTTACTTCTAGTAACATCCTCTTGGAATTGAAATTTATAATTTTTTTATCTTTTCATTTTGTAGAGAAGTTCCTGATAGTTCCACTACACTCAATGTTGCCGACTTCAAATCAACAACAGGTAGTTAAGTATGCTAGTAATTAAGTTTACTGTGGCAAATAGTTTTCTGTTGCGATAATGGACACTATATTGTTATGAAATGTTAGGCATTTTAGGAATTGATGTCGAGAATTATTTTTTTTGTAATCTTTGGTCGAACTCGTCAGCAGCAAAGTGGCTTTGTGGTTAGCAAGTTTGACCAACTAGGGTCGCGAGTTCTCAGTTCACTGTGTTGTGTCCTTGAGCAAGACACTTTACTCGACTTGTCTTCAGTCGACTCATCTGTACAATGAGTACCAACTTCTAGGGACTAACCTACGATGGATTACGGGCCTGTCCAGGGGGAGTCAAAGACTCTCATCTACTTAACACTACGGAAACCTGGGATATGTGCCGGTCTAACTGGCCACTTGGCTGGAGAAAAGATTTTGGTCGAACTGTTTACTAAATTTGGAGTTAAATGTTTAGTTTTAGTTACACGAATGTTGCCCCATTTTTTCAATCATAAGCTACATGCTACTGCAATTGTTGCAAGATGAAGTCCGTTTTCTAAAGGATTCTTGAAAACCTCTTCAAGATATAAAACCCAACCAATATTCAGATGCAGTTTTTCTACTCTGCTGCATATATTAACTCGTACTGCCGTAAATTGCCATGTTTAAGTCTTACGGTAAGTCACGATCCCGATTTATTTTATTTTTTAATTTTTGTTTTATTATCCTGAATTTATTCCATTCCTATTGCCCAAGCATGGAGTGCTAGGGTGGTGGTTTACGGTAAGGACCGAGCAGCGAGGTTAACAAGAGACTTATTATATGACTTTTATAGAAAATAACAGATTTTTCTGTAGCGGTGCATATGGTAGGTTATGGGCTTTTAATTAACCAATCACAGTGTGCGAAATTTCCCAGCCATAAAATAAAATATTTGACACATTTTTTTTGTTTTTGCAGGTTTTCGAAAGGCCACCCCCCGGAAAACGCAAAATTGTCATTGCAACCAACATTGCAGAGACAAGGTACAGCGTTTGTTCACTCAACGTGGTGGTAATCTGGAAAACATGTTTCAGGCATTTGAAATATCAACTCGTCAAACTTGTGGTGTATAGTTAAATTAAAAACCTTAGCCTATCTTGCATTGATACTATAGTTGAAGAGTTGAGGCAACACATGCTCCGGGAAAGCGACTTCCCACCGCGTTGACTTTGTCTTGGGATTTATGTTATCGCGGGTTTTCCGGTCACACATAAGCTAGTAATTATGTTAAGCCTCTCGGTAAATCCATAAAAGTAGCGCAAAGGTCCATGCACGTGTACATCCGTGATGAAAAATGGAGAGTATAAGAGATAACCATCATAGATAGATTTAGCGAAGACAACACGGCGACGTGACTTGTGCTTACGTGCGTGCGCACAGCTCAATGTCCTAAGAAGAAGACGTCACGTTGTTAACGCAACGCAAAAACATCCAAATTCCGTCCTGAAACACGCCGCGACATGTGTATCGCAACTTCCCACGACCTCGAGCTGTGCTCGCATACCTAAACAGAAGTCACGCTGTCATTGCGTTGTCTTTGCTAAATCTATCTATACATTTTGCTTCAGAGAACATCTAATGCTTAATCAAATACGGCTGCTTTACACGTGTTTTCTCAGCACCGCTGTCTCTTATTGCGTTCAGTACTTGCGTGCAAAGCGCAAATTTTCCTCATCGAGCTCAGAGACGTTTTTGGGTGCTTCCGCGTTCAGTAACAGTAACAGTAGCATTTATTTGCACTTTAGGTTACAATTATTCAAGTTTGTACACAGAATAATTAAATGGAAAGAGAGTGCAGGCCACCTGTGATAACCATAAGGGCTAGTTGGAAACAGGTGGCCTTTACAAAAGAGAAAATATCAATAGTAAGGGTCAGAATGTGATTAGCGGTGATAAAGTCTACAGGCAGAAGTCTTAATCGTTAGAGAAAGACCCCTACCTGTAATATTATAAGTACCTTGTAAAATCGCAAAAGTGCAAGATAAATGTATAATGAATACAGGCATATAAATGATCAAATCAGTCACTCAAAATGTTAAAAAGAAAAAAAAAGACAACTGTGGTTTCAAAAGATGCTAAATGACAGAGCTTTAGATTAGTGGTGGAAAAAGAACTTCAGAGTCTTAAGAGGGACGTTTGAATACATCTGCCAACTTGATGATGTTTGTTCCTGTATCTGTCAAAATCTGTTACGCGATTGGCTACTTTTAAGTGCACATGAAAAGAATATTTTTATTATTTTAGTGGATAGGCCTTGCTAAATGAGGAATTGCGGTAAAAAAGTTTTATCAAATTCTTTTAAGGTTCTTGAGATATTTTTTACATTTAAAGTTCTCAACTGATGACGTCATGTATATATGGTTCCGACAAATTTGTGTTTTTGAAACAATACTTAAATAATATTTAAATCATCAGCCAATCCATATACTTTGGATAAATTTGAGCCAAACCAGCACTGATGATCTATCTACCTCAAGATACATCAGCAGCCAAAGCTTGGCTTAAATACATCCAAAGGTTATGGACTGGCAGCAGATTTAAATAAAATGAAAATTTGCCGCAACCGTACATGACATCATTAGTCGAGAACTTTAAATGTCAATATCTCAAGAGCCATAAAAGATTTTGACAATTTTCTTTCTGCACTATTCCTCGACATTGATGCTGTAAGTAGTACTTAAACATTGGTGTTCTTAGAGTTTCTGATCAATTTTGTTTACTCGAGACAAAAATGCATTGATGTTGTAATGAGATTTTAGATGTCGTGAATGTTGTAACCTGATTGAAAGCGTTAGAGCTCACAGTTGTTAACAAATGTTCCTCTTTCCCAGTATTACAATAGATGACGTAGTGTTTGTTGTCAATTGTGGAAAAGTGAAAGAGAAGGTGCGTTTATAAATATTTTCAATCCCTTATCGATAAAGTAACAGAGTTCTTGCGACCGTTTTTATTCACTGTATTTTTTGCCTTATTTATTATAAATGCAAACGGCACAACTTTAAAGCTTTGAAGGCTTCTGTGATTCTTACTAGAAATGACCTTCAGCGCCAAATTGTTCAAAGGTGGCTGCATTACTAGCACTTAGCCTAGGGTAAAGTTTCAACCTACATTCTTGTTTCCAACTTCAAAGAGACTGGTTTGAGCTGTAATTTTGGTATTGACAAATTTTTTCCATTGAAAATCATAACAATATTTTGTAAGAACCATAAAATTTTCCTTGGAGAAGAAGTTACTGCTTGAATTTCGGCTTAATCCAGAGTTAAAAGTAACCAGCCTTTGAACAACCCAGCCACAAAGGATTTCTTAAAAGAATAGCTTTCGCTGACGATCAGGAGAAAATTGGCTAAATTGTTCGATATGTTAAAATTTTGTACAAAAGGCTAAATTGCCTCTCCGTGTTTGTATATTGGGATGATTTATATAACAGTCAATCTTAGAAATATGTCGATATAATTCTCGAACTTTCGCAGCTTTCAAGTGTGGAGATTGCATAACGTATTTTAACCCTTTCAGCTTTGGTCAGTTTATCAAGACTCAGAATACGATTCCATTACCTTGTTGTAAATCCTTGTCCTGTGATTTGGTTTACCTTGGTCTAAGACAGTTACAATCATGTTTCATGATATGTATACTAATATTTTAATGCTTGATATAAGTTTCTTAAGTTGTATGGGTTTTTCTACCCCAGACCTATGACGTAAGCAACAAGATTGCTTGTCTACAGCCTGTCTGGACTAGTAAGGCGTCTTCTAGACAACGGAGAGGTCGGGCTGGGAGGTATGCTTATTGTTGTAACTCTCGTTTGAAAGCATGTTTTCCTTTCTCTTTCCAAGATCCAAATGTTAGAGAACTTCCACAACGTTAATATGTGTAGCCTCGTTAGATAAATAAAGTTTAGTTCTAGTTTAGTTTTGAGTACAGACACATTCACACTTTCAAACAATTACATTAATTTTTATTACATTGCAAGTCAATCTTCTAGGGCCAATAACCAAATCCTGCACGCTGATTGGCCGATAATCGGTAAAATATTTTCCCGGACAGACCTCGCACTCGGTTTTTAAGATATATGTGTATAAAAAAAGGCATTTAAGCATGACTCCTCTGTAGATCTGATAAACGTTCATTTAGATAAGCAACTAAAAGACAACCTGTTCCAACCGCTTTGCAGTAGTACAGTATCAATAGTAGATAAGTCTATTTATTTTATATTTTTGGGATATCTTAAGAGCGTCGGGTTGGGGTAGTGGTAGAGCGCTCGCCTCTCACCAATGCGACCCGGGTTTGATTCTCGGCCAGGGAAGTATGTGAACTGGGTTTGTGGTCCCTCTCCGACGTCGGAGGTTTTCTCCGGGTACTCCGGTTTCCCCCTCCATTAAAAACCACCAATTACGCCAACATCTGAGCAGTTTCAGGATTAGTAATAAGATTTAAAGTTTCCACGTCTTTTTGGTAGTGTTGCACAGTTTTAAGGGTCATACAACATATTTCGGCTCTTGAACTAACGAGGGCTCTCAGGATTCGAAAAGTATATCAAGACCCTTAAAACTGAGCAACACGATCAAAAAGACGTGGAAACAAGATATTCCAAGAGGAACAAATTCTACTTAAGCTAAATTATTCAAACTTTCCAAAGGTAGTAAATTAGGCACCGTTTAATAATATCAACTTCTGCTGTTGCGTTGAACATCAAGGGTCCAAGCAGGATACTGTTTTCACTTGTTCACCGAGTTCCATTACAACCGAATGGAAGATTACCAGCTCCCAGAGATGCTCCGCACTCCCCTAGAAGAACTCTGCCTTCAGATCAAGGTGCGACATTTATAACGTGTCCTTAATTAATGAGTTATTGGAAGACTCTATCCTTCCAAATAGTATCTTCCATTTCTGAAAGGTTCTCAAGCATTATACGGAGATGTATAAATTTAAATTGAATCACTTACTGAAATTGCTATAGTGTAAGACAACGTTACAGCCGTATCACATGACCTTCTTCTGGTTTCTGCCAAGTCAGCTTTGACCGCGCAAGTGTCACGTGACAGCTGATCCGACACGTCCTGTCCCACGTGTGCGATAAACGAACTAAACATCGAATGGCTCTAAACATTCATAGTTACTCTGAAATCCCTAATAATAGTATAGATCAGAATAGTGGTACAGGGTGGAAAAATCTTTCAAAATTAATAATAGTATAGAATGGAATAGTAGTATGGGGTGGAAAGATTTCAAATACAAGTTTGTAAAACAAACCATAATATAAATTATGAAATAACTTTTTTTTCTTGGAGATGGTTGCTGCTTCTTGTCAAAAATGAGGATTGAAGAATGTGAACACTGAGCATTGTGTCCCAGAAGAAGAATATTGATAGCCTGAAAATCTGCAGTGGAGATGCTTGGCTTCTGAAACCCAGAAATAATAATAGTACCGTCCTTAATAAGGCCAATATGAAGTGGAAATTAAGTCAAAAATAAAAAAAATAGTACATATACTATTATTAAGGACCTCAGAGTATATGGACATGCCTTCACACGTTCTAGTCGTTATATGAGAAAAGTTTTAATTAATATTTTTTATCATTGACAAAATTGTCTTCCTGTATTAATTGGGAAATGTCTTGTATTGTTCTTAAAGTGCATGTGAAGTAAAAAATTTTGTTACTTCAGTGGATAGACCTTGCTAAATGAGGAATAGCGGTGAAAAATTTTTGTCAAAGTTTTTCATGGTTCTTGATATATTAACATTCAAAGTTCTCAACTAATGACATCATCATCTGCCAATTCATAAACTTTAAATGTATTTAAGCTTAAGTTTCGCTGCTGATGTATCGAAATAATAGTCCAAGTTTGGCTCAAATTCACCCAAAGGTTTTAGATTGTCAGCAGACTTAAAAAAAAGCAAACTCGTCGGAACACTCGTGATGTCATCAGTTGAAAACTTTAAATGTTAGTATCTCAAAAAATTAATATTAAAAAAGATCATTAAAGATAAGTTTAAAAAACTCAAAGATGCATATATGAATTGCCAAATCCCTGAAACAAGTTTAAATTTATTATAGTCTATCAAGGTTCATCTACCGTTATGAACTAAGGCATTTCATGCTTATAGAAATTGCGTTCTTTTTTACTTGTCAGATTCTTAAGCTTGGAAAGATCGAGCACCTCTTGTCGAGATCACTTCAACCGCCTTCAGCGGAGGCTATTGTGAACGCGGTAGACGTTCTAATGCAGCTGGTGAGGCTTCGTGTGTGTGTTTTTTCCGTAATGTAATTTTAACCCTTTCAGCCCCAGCCAGTTTATCAACATCTAACTTCTCCTTACATTACTCATACAAAATAAGTCATTTTGTAATGAGAAAATAAGAATTGATCAAACAAGGTAAATTGCTGAAGATGAAAATC
>JAOBRD020917609.1:0-12484 GCA_027575215.2 Hydrozoanthus sils | reverse complement strand
AATCCGCCCTTCCCCCCCCCCCCCCCCGCCATTTTGAAGTATCACGTTTTGCGGTTGCAGTTCCAGATCCCACTCTCGCCCTATTATACTCATCGGGGATGGAGACTGGCGCTGCAACCGAAACATGTCTTATTTCAAAATGGCGGCGCATGGCCCGCAGAATGTTTGAAAATAATTATCAAATTTAATTTTGCTGACACGGACGAGGGGAGGGCTGAGAATTCCTTTAAGTGCTCAGATGTAGCATAAAAAGCGCTATTTCAATGCACATTTTAAAAATATTCTAGAAAGGCAATAAATTAGACATGGACTAGTTGTTTTATATTTTACAGGGAACTTGATGATAATGGAATAAAAGCACTTTGCCCTGGAATCTTTGAGGCCTTAATCAAACTTGAAATATTGTGAGAAACTGAAATCTTTTTTTGTCTTTGTACGTTTATTCAGGAGTAGTAATCTAATCTTATGACTCGATTGATTTACGTGCATCTGTGTGATGAAATGTTGGGTAAGTACAAGTTAAATTGCGCCATGTGCACTTTTCGGCCTCACTCGATATGCAGAAGCCAAGATTTTTGGTGATAATGACAAATTAAGCCAGAGTAAAGCAAAAATAATACCTTTTTCTGCTACTTTCTGACCTGATCCCCGATTTACTATTGCTAAACCAATTTTATTTTCAAACTATATAACCAATGTCATAATAACACGTTAACTTGCAGACAATCCAAAACATAGACGAAGTTAGTTTAGTCAAAGAAAAACTTGTACACGTTTTGGAAAATGTAGCATAGTTGGACTTATTGGATTGACTTTTCGGCTAAGTCTTGCTGCGACGAAATGGCCGATTGTGTTTGGTTTTCTCAGGAGCAGAATTAATTAAATGGTAAATTGCAAGCATGTAGGAATTAGGAACCATTTCGGAAAACGGAAAGATCAATTATTCATGAACGGCCCTAATTCACAACATGAAAAGTTGTATATTGCACATTCCACAAGAATGCATTGCAACTGCAATAAGAAAGAGAAACAACTTTTTACTGACAAGCGCAAATAAGAGTGAAACATCATATTGATCACAAAATAGGATATTGTGAAAGAAGTTCGGCAAGAAAGTGTAGAAGAAAAATTATAGCAAAGATGTTTTCTTGTCTTTTGAAGGGAGCTCGATTCAAATCAAATCAAAACACTTCCTAGTGGAGTTTTTCGGAAACTAAAGAATCTTAAAGACTTGTATGTATTGTATTTCTGAAGCATTTTTTCAGAAGCTAAAGGCTCTTCGCCGTTGAAATCGGCCGTCCGCTCAAAGAACACTACCTCTTAAAAAGCACAGATTACACAAACAACTTTCGGGGTTTCTTGTAGGCTACACTTTTTGGAATCATGAGATATAACTTAAAATCTAAAACTGATTACAATCCGCGCTTACAGTTCTAGGAAGGCATTATATGTAGCTGTACATGGGCTAGTTGTTTTACATTTTGCAGAGACCTTGATGATAATAAAATCGAAGCGCTCCCCCCTGGACTTTTCGAGGCCTTAACCAAACTTGAAGTATTGTAAGAAACTGAAATCTCTACTCCTCTCATTGAATAGCGCAATAAATTAAAGAAAATTCCAATCTTTTTGCCAGCTAATGAAGTACATCTGTTTGAGGGCTGTCCAGTAAACATGCCTGTTATTGAATTTAATAGCACTCTTTGTGCCCTTCAGCCAAACTCGAAAAACTATCCTGAGTTTGTCAGTAATGAGAAAGGAAAGGCGATCGAGAACAGAACTCAACGATAATCCCCTTCTATTCTGTGACATGGACAATATTTTGGTAGTGAAATGAGTTCCAAACCGACTATTATATTTCTGAACCAAACAAAAATATTTGGAAAACTGATCAGTCTAAAAACAATGTACGTGAAAAAGATTTTAAGTAAAACAAACAAAAGGCTAAAAGATGAACTAACAAAACCTTTTTAGGATTCCTTAAAGTTTTGTCTTCTTATGGGAAATGCTTTTAAATGTTTCAGGCGAGCAACTAATTGGCATTTTAAAGATTTTATCAGCAGAAATGAGGCTGGCAGCAAAAAACAATGGATTAAGGTGAAGAACTGCAGCAAATTAAAACAAGCAAACTACTGATTTTTAGGTCCGTGCCCGGGTCTGTACAACATATACAGAAGTTCCATAACACAAATTAACCAATTACAGCCCAAAAATGGTAGAACACAGCTAAAAAAAGGGTCGCATATTCTACAGCATTGCACACGATGCAATAAATGACAAATCTTTCCCAATCTTTAAATTTGGGAAAACTTTTTAACTGGTGCCCCTTTCCAACTTGTATCTAGTACATATACCCGTTGAAAGAACACGAAACAGAATTCAGTGTCTCTCATTGGTCGGAATATTCTAGTATTCTCAAGTTATTAGGTGCAACCGTAAGAGTTAGGCATAGACAATCCGTGCTCAAAAATTTAGGATAGATCTTTAAAGTAGATATGGACTAGTTGTTAGTATTTTGCAGGGATCTTGATGGTAATAAAATCGAAGCACTTTCCCCTGAAATCTTTGAGACCTTAATCAAACTCGAAGATTTGTAAGAAACTAAAACATTTTTTTTATTGCTATCTTTGCAACTTATTTAAGTCTTTAAAAACTTTCTATTAATAAATGTTTTTTTGCGAACATATTGGTCTTTGAGTTTTACATGGTAGCTTTGATGAGATTATTTTGCAATGCCTCTAGTAGCAGTTACCAAACCGGCATGAAGTAATTGACAATGACATCATTTCATTAGCTCGATCAAAAGTTACTGCTGCTGTTTTTTTACTTTGGTTTACCTTATAGCAAAGAAAATTAACCACGGCTGCCAGGAAGGTCTTTCTAGCTATAATAGGGTCCGTTACTACCAAGCTGGTATTAGTTGGCTTTTAAGAGAGCAACAAGTCATGTACAATATGAAAGAATAAAACCTTCTCACGATTGTTCAGTCAATGGAAATTTAGTTATGTTAGCCTTTTTAACACTAGAAACGGAGAGAGTAGGTGAAGGTTAATAAGTGCCGAATTTGAAGGTTTAATTTTGAAAACTGTGGCACTGAAAGGGTTTTTTTAAAACAGGGAAATTTACAGCGAATGTATCAGAACTCTTCCTTGTGACGGGCGTTGATGTCCGTTCAGCCTCGATCCAATGCAAACTCCCACACACGGGTGGCACAATTTTGCAATATCAAATCTCAAATTTTTGATACTTATTGAGTTACTTGCTCTTTTCATTCCTCACACATACAGAGGGCTATCGTTAGGTTTTCATTTGCCCTAAGAAGCGTGAAAAAGGTCTATTGTACTTCGAAATTGCATCAACAAGAAGACATAGAAATTGCAAGATATGAGAACAACTTTTCTTGACAAATTTAAACAAAAGCGGAATACCTAGAACTCAAACTAGGATGTTAAACGGTGTGAAAGAAGTAACGAAATAAAGTCCTGATTAACAAAATAAACAAGGGTGTGATCTTGTCTTTTCAAGAGATCTTGATTCAAACCAAATCAAAACACTTCCTACTGGAGTTTTTTGGAAACTAAGAAACCTTAAAACTTTGTACGTTCTATATTTTCGGATGTTATCTTCTTTGACGAACTGACTAATTTAAACAATTACGGACATAAGCTGTATATGTTACCAAAATCGAAAACAACAAAACAGTTACTGTTCATCAGCAGAATTTCCAAACTATGTGCAATTCCACAATTGGTTTCAGCCGGCTCCATTAACTCCTTTACCAATTGTAGAACAATTCAGAGGGAGCCACCCATTATGTGAGCACAGTAACTGAACAACACAATAGTAAAAGTAAGGAAAATATCTCAAACCGTTACGTTAACTGAATTTGGGGCATTATTATTAACGTAAGATTGAAAACCTAATGGAATCCTTGCTTAAAACACTAGGAATTAAGACATCAAATTAGAAACGGACTAGTTGTTTTGTATTTTCACAGGGAACTTGATGATAATGGAATCGAGGCACTTTCACCTCGAATCTTCGAGGCCTTAACCAAACTTGAAGAATTGTGAGAAACTGAAATCTTTTAATTTTATTTCTTTTAGTGCAAGGTACGTTAGATTTTAAAATATATCAGTTGCTGTAGCCCGCTAAACAAAGAACGTTCATCTACCGCAAGATCGGATGGACAGTTAAGATGCTCATCGAATTTAATGGCACCCTCTGCACCCTACTCCCCCAACTGATATGCCAACTAAGCTAGCTAAACGCAAAAGTGTTTTTTTTTTTTAATCAAGAAGCTTCCTTGTTCCGGTTTTTTCTTACAGAACTTAATGTCATCTCAAATCAAAAAAATTTTCTTCATTGCTTTAAAACCATGATTTGCATACAATTTTTTTTTTCAAAAAATAGTATTATTTTTTGCTTAAAGATAAACAAGAGGGATCACCAACAATTCATTGAAACTAAATCATAACATGAATTTAAACTTCTTGGTACTTTATTGTTCAATCGTTCTGGAGATCTACGATTTAGGTAAAATTCAACATTGCTTATTGTAAATAGAAGACGTTCCCACGAACGCCTTAAGTCATATGAAACGGACGTCATATTGCTTGTGAACAGTATAATCTTGTGAATCAAATGTCAAAATTATTGTCTTGTGTTTTGCAGAGAGCTTCATACAAATCAAATCAAAACTCTTCCCGCTGGAGTGTTTGGAAAACTAAGCAGTCTAAAAGAAATGTACGTGAATCTTCCAATGTAAGCTAGAAAAAAGAACAAAAGGTTAACTGCTAAACTCTTTAAGAACCCTTAAACGTCTTGTTGTCCCTTAAAACGGTAAAATTTAAGCAAGCCGATTTAAATTTGTTTTTAGTGGGAATGAGGTTGGCAGTAAAAAGAACCTGCTTGATCTTATTGATTACGGGGGAGTTTCTCAGCTGCACAGAAAGCCTTTTCGATGACGTTCTTTATAAATGATTTACCAATTTACTATGTGAGATGGATATTGTTTAAGGTAATATTATACGGCTGATTTAACATTAATTGTTTTAGATTATATATATTTAGAAGAATTGGTTTTAAAATTGCGTTTTGTTTCTTCGATGTCGCTTTCACCACAAGAGCAATTGTGCGCCATTGTACATAACGCGTAACTATTTTTTTGTCTTTGAGCTCGAATAAACTTTTGACTTTCTTTATGTTATCGATAAAGTTTTAAAGGTAGACGGTGTTGAAAATATTATTTTCAATTGTTTTAACTGCACGTTTAAAACTGGTTGACATTTGTTTGGCTCTGAGTTATCGATGTAAAACTTAAGAATAAGAAAAATCCACGCTCAAGAATTTTTGACTAATTGTATTTTTTCTTAATTTACTTGTAGAATGCTTTTGGGTAATAAAATCGAAGCGCTTTCCCCTGGACTTTTCAAGGCTTTAACGAAACTTGAAATATTGTGAGAAACTAGAACCTTTTCAGTTCTAGATCTTATTACTTTTTTTGTTAGTGTACTAACCTACCCAATCTTGTAGCTCACTAAATATGGTACATTTGTTTGATAGGCCGTACAATAAACATGCCCATGGAATGTAATTGGCATTCGCTTTGTGTCCTTTCTTAAATTATCCTTGAATACAGTGAAACAACTACCTCCTTCTGCTGGACAACATGGACAACAGATTTCTGAAAAAAAAAACTATTATGAATAATGCTAAACTAATTATTTTTTTTAAAAAATTACAAGTTTCGAGTTTTATTTATTTTTTGAAAACTGTCACCAAAACACAAGCCTTCTTTCTTTTGACATTGTTTTCCTTTGCATTTAATTTTAGCGAATACCAACAGTTTGGGTAGCGGGAAACACGAGTACTATCTTAAACTTTGTAGATGGAAGAAAATCTAACCACGCAAACAATTACATCCAACAAAAGTGACTTCAAGTCTTAATAAGGACAATAAAACGTTGTAAAAATATTCCATTATAAACTGCTAGAATGTGGTTGTATTTTTTGAAGGAAGCTTGATTCAAATCAAATCAAAACCCTTCCTACTGGAGTTTTTGGGAAACTCACCAGCCTAGAAACATTGTACGTGACATATTTTCTAATGTTGAATTGATAAAGAGCCAGAAGGTTAGCTACTATAAAATTCATTAGGAAAAAGTAGAAAAACATTTCTTAAGAATAAATTTGACATCATAACTGCAATTCTCTAGGCAATTTCTTAAAAGTTCCAAAGAGCCAAATTCTTCGCCATGCTGGTGACGTTTCTGAAAGCCGATTCTAATCGCCAGTGTTAGGCACGATTTATCTTCGTCTGCTTTCATTGGTCAATTTTGTCTGAGAACCGACTTAAGTTTACAAATTACAACAAACCAAAGGAAAAAACTCAGGCATGTTTTTGAAGTCCACATGCAGCTCAGCTTTCGAGCCTTCACGTTGGCTGTACTTTTCAAAATTATCCGGCGTTACATGAATCTAACACGATCCACGTTCGAATTTTCAGAATCTACTTAAAGTGGTTTTGAGCTTGTTGGCTTTGTATTTTGCAGAACACTTGTAAACAATAAAATCGAGGCAATTTTTCCTGGAGTCTTCGACGACTTAACCAAACTTGAAACATTGTGAGAAACTAGAACCTTTTAAGTTTTTCTCTAACGTTGCATGGTGAACTGAACCCAATGCTTACTCGAATTGATGGCACTTTCTGCCACTTCAGGCCCACTTGGTATACTGCAGTCAAGATGCTGTACTTTATTGAAAAAATCATTCGTTCAGGATACAACGAAACAGTATTCCCTTTTCTAATTTTGCGTTTTGGACAATATTTCTAAAATGAAGCTGATCTCTGACCGACCAAATGAATGTAAAGTAATCAAGTTTTAAGAAAAATTGGAATTTTATGAAGAGAGTTCACCATCAAGCTTTGTGCGGCAGGTTTTCATAACTCATTGCAATATATTACTAAAAATGTGGTGATGTCTTTTGAAGGAAGCTTGATTCAAATCAAATCAAAACCCTTCCTACTGGAGTTTTTGGGAGACTAACCAGCCTAGAAACATTGTATGTGATATATTTTTCTAATGTTGAATGGATAAAAAGCCAACAGGTTAACTACTAAAACTCATTACTCAGTGATAGGAATGCAAAACAATTGTCAACAACTTGTCTTCTTTAGAAGAATGGTGTTTAAAAAGGGAGTCTTTCCGGTTGAGGAAAGAGGCGTTGTTTGTTTAGGGAGGGATTTACAACAGCTCTCGAGGCTTCCCGTTGAATGTTATTTATATTCAAAATCATCCTGTGTAACAGGCTTACGCCATAACACCATCCACATTCAAATTTTCAGGAGATGATTAAAGTGGCTTTGAACTTGCTGCTTTCTATTTTGCAAAACACTTGTTAACAATAAAATCGAAGTACTTTCTACAGGAATATTCGAGGCCTTAATCAGACTTGGAATATTGTGAGAAACTAAAAAAGATATTTTTTTTGCAGTCCTTAATTGTATGGAATTATGTAAATTGAATAATATATGCTTTCTCAAAATAGTAGCGCCTTGTATACTCTTCAGGTCCTATTGATATGCTACAGCAAATATTTTGTGCCATAAACATTAATGATGAATTTTCAAAATACAACCTAACAATATTCCTCAACGTTTCAAAAAGAATACAAGTTAACCTTTCATAGTCAAGTGACTCACGCAATTAAGGGTGAGAGATCATAACGTTTACTGACCGCGCAAATAATCACGGGAAATCTGAGCGTCCATTACTTCATCAGCTTGGAATAATAAACGTTGTTAAAAAATAACTCACAATAACGCCGTGAAGTAAAAATATGCCGAAATTGTAGTCCTGTTTTTTAAAGTAAGCGTGATACAAATCAAATTAAGACACTTCCTTTTAGTGTTAAGCTTTCTCAGCCACACACTCCTGTTAGAAAGCAAAGAATACGAAACAGCTTTCGGGGCTTTTTGTATGCCGCACTACTTTTTAATCATTACGTGTAACAGCATTAAGAAGACATGATGATGATGAGGAACAAAGAGGATAAGATGATTGATAAAGTTGATAATGATTTTCACCGTTGCAATTGTTCAACCCACGTTCAGTCTTGGAAGGCTTCAAAATGCTTATTATGGTCTTCCTGTTTTGCATTTTTTTGCAGAGCACTTCAAGATAATGAAATCAAAACACTTTCCCCGGGAGTCTTTGAGGCCTTAACCAAACTTGTAGAATTGTAAGAAACTAAAGTATTTTAATATTTGGTCTTATCTTTGCATGGTGCATTAAATCTAAGAGCAATTCGATCTTTGTACCCTGTAAACAAATGATACCTCCTTAAGGGGCTCTACGGTTAACATGCTCATCGAGTCTGTTCCCTTTACTGTCACTCGATATGCTACGGTCCAGATTTTGTGTCATTACAACAGAACGAGGAGTATGTCACATAGACATAATTAAGGAGCTGACTGAGTTGGTACCTGATCTAAACCTATTTTTAGTCAACGATGGTTATCAAAGATAATGATGGCTTCACCTTTAAAATGATCTTCAAGTGGCAAAAATATTACACAATCCCAGCTTTCAGTTTCTAAAACTTTTTCTAGGATTTCCTTTCACTTTCCTTAGTTGTCATTTTAATTTTGGTAGAAAAAATTGTTTATGCGGTCTCTTTTGTTTTAAACAAACTTGTTTTAGAATATTCAGGTTTTGTGACCTTACCGATTTATAGGACAAAAGTATAAAATCTTGTGCCATAGAGTCATTTATATTTACCTTACTCACTTGCACAAATATGTCATTATGGGTTCTTAGAAATCCTGAACAACCTTTAATACTAGTTTGGATATCAAAATGGATTTTATCCCAATAATGCATGGTTCACAGAACAACGAACATTCTGCTCAACTATACCCTAGGCCTTGAGCTCTTTAACCGGGTTCCATTTTATTGTCATGCAGGAATCTTGGCAAAAATAAGATTGAAATACTGATCTCTGGAGCTTTCCGAGGATTAGACAAGCTTCACACATTGTAAGAAACTCCCTTTTTTCACATTAAACTTTAAGCTTTAGATAAATTTAGCTTTAAATAACGTTTTTTTAAAAAATTTGTTTGTAAAAGTTACTGTAAGAACTAAATATAATGTTGAATAACCATTGTAAAACAAAGGAAGAAAGAAGGCTATAAAAGGCCTGTAAAATTACTAAAACAATTCCACACGTTTTTTTCTATTCGGCAAGGTAACAGCGGGATTTACTTAAAAGTTTTAGCAGTACAAGTTTTACTTACATTGTAGTTTATCGTTTGTAACGGTAGACGAACATCTCACCAAAAAATAAAGATCGTGAGAGATGTATTGCACTTTGAATTTTAAAAATGGAATCCCACTCGCTTGAATAATATATATTGTTCACATCTTTCAGAAATATATGGGGTAATAAGATTCTATTGTTTTCAACTGAAGTCCTGTATGGATTAAACCACCTTCGAACTCTGTTAGTATTACAAGCTTCTTTTTATCATCTTTCAAAGACAGGGTAAATTAATGCTTGGACTCCAACTTGGAGTTAAAAACCTACTTTTGTCATCTCAGGATGCTTGATTCATCCTGCTCCCGAGATATGCATATGTTTGTACCATTGTATGTTGTATGACAAGGTTTTTTTAAACAACGACGCTTAAACTCTTAAGTGACGAGTCGAGTTTCAGAAATAGGTTTCACGTACGTGTCGGACGCGGTAACCTTGATTTTCTGAGTTTTTTTTTAAAAATCTTCGAACATCCAAAACAAAAATAAAATGTTTTTCTGAAAGACTTGATACATTTCAAATTTGTAGTTTAATTACTCATGAATTATTCGCATATGTTTGTCTAACAAAGAAATTCAAATACAAAACTTAAAATAAAGTTAACATCGATTAACCAAAACAAAAATTTGATATTGAATTTATTGAAATGGTCCTTTGCTAATACAAAAATAAAAACACAAAAAATACAGTTAGTACGATTGTATCAGCCGTCTTATACATGCATGTCGATGATATGGAGACAGCCAGTAAAATGGCACTGAGGCCTCACGGGTCAGAAGGAATTAAAGCCTGTATTGAACCCTAAAAATAGTTTAAGTCTAAGTGTTAGCAGCCTAGGGCATCGCATAGTAGATTTACAACTTAGGGTCACATTCTTTTTCAAGTGATTTAACACTGCGGCGAAAGAACGATGGGAGCTAGGAGACAAAGTCAATTCCTGCACTCATCCTCTTTGAACCTTTAAGTTTCCGACAATTCCCTTAGATAATTAATTCTTAACCAGAAGTAAACGTGCTCAACCGGTTTTTTACAGGTTAAAGCTCCCGCAGTACCCATATGATAATATACTCACTTGATTTGACAGTTAAAACATGTCGAGGCTTAAAACTGAGTAATCCATTCATAAAAAACTTTAATGTTTATAGTGGTATTTTTCATTCCCTAGGATGCTAAGTCAAAACTTAATAAAAACTTTGATGGGTGCTGACAACAGAGACAAGTTAGGCCTTATAATTCTGTTAGTACGGTCTAAGCTGCTAAACAATTTAAACAAGTCTGAATTGTTTGCAAACAGTTGTAAGTCTAAAAAGCAGTTATGATGTTTGAGTGTATATATAAACAACTTCGCGCCTCCACAGTTTTGCAAGGAATTCAAGAAACATCACTACGGTCGCACGAAATAATAAGAATTCGGACATTCCACTTCTCAGATCTGCCTTCGATCAGAGCGAACATTTTAGTATATCGAGGTGTTAAAGTATGTAATGGACCTTCAAGCGATCAAATTTAAAAGAGGAGATTTCCATGAACTGTTTTAAACTAAATTAAGAAATACATCGCTCGTAGACGATTAGTTTTTGTACATAGTGCCTTCTTATTGTAAAAAAGTTCAATTTCAATGTTTGAAACTGAATAATTATACATAATGGATGTTCTAACTGTTATTTACTGTTGAAAAGCTCCTAGGGGAATAATAAAATCGTATCTACTTATCTATCTATGCTAGATATCTACTAAACTAGTCATTTCTTCAATAGTAGACCCTTTTTAGCAAAGTGCATGAACGAGAGAAGCCATTCTGTTTTCTTGCAAGGGAGTTTTTCGTCAATAGGGAAGAATTTTTGTTAATTTTGTTTTGTTGTTTTGTAGAAAATTAGTTACAAGTTATTGAGGTCTGTTTACTACCGATTGGGAAACCTAATTTGTTTATTTTATTTCAATGTCATGTTTTCTAATATTAACTTTGTTAATTTATAATTATATATATTGTTTTGGAGTTTAAGGAGACAAAGTGCTACGTGCTGTGCTCATAAATGACTGTATGACTTTGAATAGCAATTTTTGACAAGAAGCAAATAAAAAGGACTGATGCGCCCTTTACATGTTCTTTGAAACGCACCTGTTTTACCTCAAACCTTGTACTTCTTTGTGAAGGTCATGCAGCTACAACAACTTGTCACGAATCGAGGCTGAGGCACTGTCATATCCGATGTTAACGCATTTGTAAGTAACACTACATACAGTGCATCTAAAGCTTAATTTCTAAAACTTGGATGTGACGGTTGGGAAAGGGGCGGGTTGCTGGGCGAAGACTGGCTCAACACTATTGCGTCATAAACGTTGTCCTTGAGATTTATGAACATCTTGGTAGCCTTTTCTTAGAAAATGTAGAAAATGTCAGAAAAAGGTCAGAATAGGACTTTAAAGCTTTTGAAACGCATCCGGGTCTCGTGAAATGATTAAGTCATTCAAGCTTCGTGTATTTTTCTGATTTTAAGCCGGACTAAGTTTATACACAAAACTTAAGTGAGAATCCAACTAAAAACAATAAGTTGTCATAAAATAATGTTTACTTACAACAAAGCTAAGAACAATTCAAATTTATCTTTAAAAACACATGATGGCACTGGTTGGACTTCAATAATCTCCCCTCCAAGAAAAACTTGTTTAGTAAATTGAGGTTTATTAGGTGAAAGGGTTGGTTAAATACCTCCGTTTAAACAACAACAAACAAGGCTTTTCATTTTAACTACAGGTTTCTACAAAACAACCAGATTCACTCTTTAACTCGTAAAGCTTTTGGTAATTTACCCAGCCTAAAATTTCTGTAAGTACTTAATACCTAAGGTTTTTGTCAGCTTCGACTCACTGACTGCTTCCTCGATCTGTAGACTTCCTTTTGATGAGCAGTGGCAAGTAAATATTGAAATCTATGGTATCTACAGCGTTTAGACAAAAAAACACAATTGGCGCTAAAAAGTGTGTGGTAAATTGTTTTATTTTGTATAATTTTATTAAAGGGACATCTCTTTCAACAAACTCAATACTATCGATTGGAAATTTTTCCCTCCCTCAAAGTCAATGGAAACATTGTAAGTAAAAAATAATGAACATTTCCGCTTTTATAAATTTGTCGTTCTTTTATGCAAACAGGAGGTGAAGAGAGAAT
>JAOBRD020917506.1:0-12484 GCA_027575215.2 Hydrozoanthus sils | reverse complement strand
CTTTGTTGTTAGACTCGGTGAAATGATTAATTTTATTGTCTATCAATACCAACTTGTTCAAAATTTGAAAAATAACAATTGTTGTTTTAATTAGAAATGGCCAACAAAATCGCAGGGCAGTTATCAAATTGGAAGGGGTATATTCGCTGATAAACTACTTCCAATTTTGTACCACGTGACGCATTTTATCCAAAGAGATTGCATGAAAATTATTGGGTGGGTTATAATTAGTAAATAAACCCCTTCTGGTGGCTGGTATATCGGAGGATAATGTCTGCAGCTGATAGGTTGTCCGAAAAATAAACAATTTGCTTCTCGGCCAACTGAGAAATTTTGAGGACAACCTATCAGCCAAGGACATTATCCTCCGATATACCAGTGAGCCAAAAAGGGGTTTATTTATTTTATAACCCTCCCAATAATTTTTTCTTCAAAAAGACTTTGTGTGCAATTGCAGCGATAAAAATTTCTCTCTTCTCCACACTAATTGAAGTTTGGTGGAATGTAAACTGTCAGTTTTAAGCTTAAGATATTTAAATACAGAACTTTAGGGACTTGATAGGTTATATAACGTTTAGCTAAGTTTGTTATTGAAATGGTTGCTTTGCGAAAATGGACTTTTTTTTACCTTCAAACACGTTTGCATCTTACTCTGTTGACTTTTTTGTGTTGTCTCGAGCTGCCTTTAAAATCACAGGCATTTTTAAAAAATCTTCGATATTAGACTCGGGGAAACGATTAATTTTCTTGTCTATCAATTCAAACTTGTTCAAAATTTAAAAACTAATGCTTGTTGTCTTGATTTTAAATGGCCGACGAAATCACAGGGCAGTTATCAAATTGGAAGGGGTATATTTGCTGATAACCTACTTCTAATTTTGTACCATGTGACACGTTTTATCTAATGAGATTGCACGAAAATTATTGGATGGGTTATAATTTAATATATTTTGTCTCTATTCAAAATGTCTTACGAGCTGTATTCCTGAGTTAAACTTTCAAAAGAAATTGTACCCAAAACAAGGCTAAAAGGGTTTCTTTGAATGTAAATAAAAGTATTTTAAAATTACAGCCATTTATGAATAAGGTCTATGATATATCCGTTCGCTAGATGTTGCTACAGGTAATAATAATGCTGTTGCTATTGTAGGATAGCCAGTGATGTCATTTAGAACTGTACTGTTAATGACCTTCACTCCTTTCAGTTCCACTGCTAGTCATTTATAATCTAACTTCTTACATAAAATAGGACAGTAATTTTGATACTGAGAAAATGATAACTTACCGTAATTTCCGGGCAGTTACCTGCACAGCAGATTACCTGCACACTCATTTAAACCACGAAAAGAAAAATAAATAAGCAGATTACCCGCATCGGTAGATAAACAACACTCGAAAACAAAAGAAAATATGCGAAAGAGTTCAAGAACTTACAAATTTGAAGCAATTAAAAAATGCTTTAAAAGGCTCTCCTCACAATTCCATGTAAAAAGCATAAAATAGTTACTCCTCTATCCACAATCTCCTCACTTTTAGGACAAGTTCTGCAGGTAATAATAATGCTGTTGCTATTGTAGGATAGCCAGTGATGTCATTTAGAACTGTACTGTTAATGACCTTCACTCCTTTCAGTTCCACTGCTAGTCATTTATAATCTAACTTCTTACATAAAATAGGACAGTAATTTTGATACTGAGAAAATGATAACTTACCGTAATTTCCGGGCAGTTACCTGCACAGCAGATTACCTGCACACTCATTTAAACCACGAAAAGAAAAATAAATAAGCAGATTACCCGCATCGGTAGATAAACAACACTCGAAAACAAAAGAAAATATGCGAAAGAGTTCAAGAACTTACAAATTTGAAGCAATTAAAAAATGCTTTAAAAGGCTCTCCTCACAATTCCATGTAAAAAGCATAAAATAGTTACTCCTCTATCCACAATCTCCTCACTTTTAGGACAAGTTCTGCATCCAATTAACTTTAGTGAAGTTTTCAACTTCACTTGGCTGCATTTTAGTGTTGCATCATGCTATCACAATCGTTCGGCACCATTTTTGTTAGGTCGAGGAGATTCTGGGGTGGGGTTGAATTGAGCAGATTTGTGAGATATTTATTTAAGCTTACAAGGTCTTAGAATCACTTGAAACAGGAATATACTCTCTTACTCATGACTGTACTGGACTAGTTCACTGATATTCTTGTAAGTATTTCATTTACACATGTGCTGGAAATCACTTTTCTAATTGTGCTGCATCATGAATGGAATGAATCAAAAAGCATTATCATGAATCAGATGCCTTTAGAAGGTTGAAACGTGTGAAGTTGTCAAGTTGACATGAACAGTGTATCACTAAACAACGAAAATTTTTTTTTATGTTCATACAATTTACTGGCTGAGTTAAATACAAACCAAATAATTTAGAAATTATCGCATTACCCGCACCTCTGTATTACCCGCAGCAACATCTAAACACAGAAAAATTAACTTAAATATTACCCGCAGGTAATTGCCCAGAAATTACGGTTTCAAACACAGAGAATTTATAAAATGAAAATTAGAATTGTCCCAAACTTTTTGGAGTCTAGTTTGGAGTATTTTAATAACTATCCACTCAAATTGAGAACCCAACTGCTAACACGATACATCATTGAGAATATATGGCAAAGGCAGCAATTCCTTTTTTGGATCTAGTTCTGGTAGGGCCTCCTTATTTGGATCAATAAATGTTTGTACTTCACATAATAATGAGCAAATGTCCTGTGGAATGACCAAGAGACAAACTGCATGATACAGACAGTCTGTCCACTCAAATCGAGAACTCATCATGTCATGCTTCACTTGAAAGCAATAAATTTTTTTTACAAACCCTTTCAATGTTATTACACTTGTTGTAATTGCAGATTGTTGTAATATTAATTTTTTTATTTGAAACCAACTCAATCCAAATTTTTAAATTAAACTTTAAACAAACATTCAACTAATTAATTCAATAACATTCATTTGAACAGTTTTAATTAGTAGACCTTTCAATAGACATTCATTAAATCCAATTTTCAGCTGGCCATCCTTGGCAAATTGTAGGAAGTACCACATGTGTCTAGTTCAAATCTGCAAATGTCTACACCAACTTGCACCTGCTAATCTTATATTATTATCATAATTTCAGCTACATATCCTTCTGACTTCCACACTTATAACACATGCCATAAAGACCAACTGCACTTGCCCCTTGCTAGGATGAAAAAATACCAAACCACATTCCAATATAATGGGGTTAAGATGTGGAACTTACTATCGAAACAAATTAGGCAAATAACAACTCAGTCAAGATTTAAAAAAGAACTGAAATTCCATTTCAATGTGGAATTAGTATCTTGTTCGTTTAATTATTTTTTCATTTCCACCTTTAAAGTGTATATATCAGAATCTTGGAACTTAGAGTGTTAGAAAGTTTGTTGAAAAAGATGAAAAATATCATTTATTTGATTAAAATAGTTCTTTCGGTTGCTGAGATATTAAGGTTTTATCAAATATGTAAATTAGATAGGTCATGACGTCATGTCAGGAACTTGGAAAGTGAAAGATCACAAAACAACAAGTATTTCTTGAAATACCAGATCAATGATCCTGAAACTTTGCAAAAATGTTTCACACTAACACATACACATGTTGTGATGTTTGTTATGCTGTTGTTATGGCAACATCCTCGGTCCCAGCCTTTTTTTTGTTTTGAAATAAAAAAATTTTTGGCACCAAAATATAAAATAAAGTCTTCTCTTTCTCATTGTATATAGCGAATACCACAGTTGATGGCTGTAACTGCTTTTTTCGAGTAGAAAATGTTTTACAGTAGAAAAAAACTGGAAATTTTAAATTTTAGAAATAGAAGTCCATGATTGATATGTTGCTATAGCAACATCAAAATTCCTATAGTTGAATGTCGTTTGATAAATATGAAGTTGTTGCCAAGTTTCAAGTCCATTGCAGAAGTAGTTTGAGAGATAACTGTAGTTTTATAATTTACTCTTATCTGAGTTCCTGACATGACGTCACAACCTCTATCTAATTTGCATATTTGAAAAACCTTAATATCTCAGCAACCTAAAAAGTTATTTTATTGAAATAAACGACATTTTTCTTCCTTTTTGACATACTTTCTAACACTTTAAGTTCCATGATTTTCAATATATTATTTTCTTTTAGTTGTTTATTTATATTTTTTACAGGCCTCTATTTAAACCGACAACTGCTGCATTGGACACACCTGTATAAATATTGGCTTAAATAAAAACAACTAATAAATTAATTAAACAAAATAGACAAATGTACCAAACGGTTTAGTTAAAAGCAGGTTGGCTAAAATTTTGAGGAATAACACCAAAACTTCGAATTTTCTATTTTTTGCAAACATAATTTGGTAATAGGTCCATTGCCTTCTTTAGTGCAGTAAGAAGATTTCACAGTGAGTAGGAATATAAAAGTTAGAAGTTAACATAATAATGTAATTACATGTATCCAGAACCATATATCTCAGTATATGAGCTGATATATCTGAGTTTGAATGAACCAATCAGAACACTAGAAATGTAATATTTGAGGTTGAAAATGTAATAATACATGTTAGCATTTGTTATTAAGTTTATTAAGTTTTAAGTATGTTGTGTGTATAACAGGAATAAATACAAGAATGCCAAAAACGTGGTTCCACGAGGGAATAAAGATAATAAGCAGGCTGGTAGGTAAAATGCTTTAAGTCAATTTCATGAGAGCATGATAATCTATAATACATTTTAACTACAAAAATAGTTAACAATGAAAGATAATAAAAAAATTATTTGATTTCTCGCCATCTTTATTTTTTAACAGAATAAAAGTTTATCTTTATAATTAGCTGCTAGCTGGTGATGCAGCGGATGAGTGGTTAGCACTATTCATTGTCTTGATTCCTTGAGGAAGACATTTTGAGCTGATTTCTTCCAGTCAACTCAGCTGTTTAAAGGAGTAGCTACTTCTGCTCAAGACTAATCTTTGATGAATAAGTGCCATATTGCAAGCCCTTGTGAAGGTGTAGATGAAGAAATATTTATAACACTGTAATGAACGTTATGAAGTATTTTTGTTTATTTTCAAGATAGTGCACTTGTTTGAAAAAGAAAAATACAAGTTCATAAATCATTTATAACACTTTGAGACAGTACTTTGGTATTGGCATAACTAACAGCAAATCTTAACATATGAGAAAAAAGTTTAATGTCATTCAAAAATGGTTTACATAGTCATAATAATGCTTTACACATGTAATCTACTTGTGTACATTCACAGGAAAAAAGAACTTTCGACCAAGAGAAGCAGTTCACACACTTGACTTGACCACACCAGCTGCTTTAAAGCCTAGTGGTAGGGGAGAAAACAAGGAGAAAGAAGATACCCCAAGCGTGGAAGCAAACAGCTCATTAGTCAAAACAGTAAAACCAGCAGGGAATAGCACGGTGAATAACACAGTAAACAGTAGCAATAAAACAAATGAAGCAAGTAACAATACCTCCAAAGTATCTGAAAGTGACAGCCTATCTTCAAATAAAAATTCAAGTAACAGCACTTCTTTTCACACAAGTGATTCATCTTTGCGACAACCAAATGTTAGTCTGTCAACCCCTACTGTAGGTTTGAAGCTAACAAACAAGATAAAAATGTTAAACAACCTCAAGCCTAAGTTCCCAGTCAAATTCAATAGTTTAAGGGATAAACCCAAAGACAGACTGGCCAAAACTAAACAACAGCATCAGTCCTTTGACAGAAATGCACATGGCAACCAAGTAGAGCGTGACGGAGTGGCAAGATTTAAAGGACAAAATAGAGACAGTTTACAACATGAGATAATCCATAAACCATTCAACATGAAAGTAAGTACATCAAAAGCATGATCTTGAGAGAACGCACAACATTTTTAAGTTTAATATCAGGCCTGTAGCCAGGTTTTTTTGTTGGAGGGTGTGACTGAATGAGGAGACCAACCAAATGAGCGCAGAAGGTGCATGTCTTCGGGGAAAGATTAGGTTGTTTGAGACTGAAATGTAAACATGTAGACAAAACCAACCTTAAAACAAGGATATTATATAACTTTTGAACTTTTAGTATTATTTTAGAAAAACATAGGCAATAATGTTACTTTTTCAAATAATTGATCAACAAAAAAAAGTGGACTTTCTCCACCTGTGGGGAGGGGAGGGGGCATCGCACCAAACTCCCTATGGGCCTGACTTTTGTTGTATGATCTTACATATTCGGCATGTCTTTTTAATCATCATTACCTATTACAAGACTGCTTCATAGAATTAAATAAGAGAGAATCAAAATGGCATGGATAAATGTAAAACAAAAGATGAATCAGAGGAAGAAAGTTGAAACATGAAGAAGGCATTCATGAGTCAAGTTAAGTAGTAAAATCTGGAATGTTGCACATATAAGCTGTTAAGGAGACAGCCAGTAAAAGGGCACTAAGGCCTCGCAAGTCAGAAGGAACTAAGCCTGTATACTAAACTGAGTCTTAGCAGCTGTGGACAGCTTGTTTCAGCCTTATTTGGCCTTGTCAGCACAGCATAGCTACACTAACAAACAGGCTCCAATTTCCACTGAATATATACAAAATTGTAATTAGCATAGTGATTGTGGGATCTGGCTGATGACGTATAATCTGAAATGTTGCACAGATGTGCTGCTAAGGGGGCAGCCAGTAAAAGGGCTCTAAGACTTCACAGGTCAGAAGAAACTATCCCTTTACTGAGCCCTTCAAAAAATGTACATCAGTGAACCACATCTATTGCGATTGTGAATCACTATTTGCCATCGAATCACCCCAGGTTGATGAGGCAGCAGATTATACAAGCCTTGCCCTGAGAAAAATTGCAGACGTGCTGAAAATTGTACGCCTTGGTTCTGTTAGGCATGCGGTGGCATGCAATTTTATTTTTACATGTTTAACTATATTTAAAATTATGCAAATTTGACATTTGCAAAATCGTTATTTCAGCTGACCTTACATTATTTTTAGATAAACTTTTCATTGAAAATAACTATCATTATTAAAACTAAGGAATGATTTAGAAAATCCTTTAGAGAAAAAAGGTTATTGAGAGTTGTTTGCTTTACAAGTTTAATTAGATCAAGGTCAAGGCCAAGATAAACCATTAACTGTTAGTTATAATATTCTTAAATTGTGACTGTGATGAAATTTTCAAATTACATTCCAGGCATCGTTCATAAGATAAATTGCATTGCAGACAAATAATTGAATTTACTTGATACAAAACTACATGACTAGCTTTTCCAGTTGAAATTTAAAATTTTTTCAATAGTAATGTAGAAATTTCGAAAAACAATCAGCGGACCAATCAGTGCTGGTCATTCCCATGTCACAATGTCTGTTGAAATGGACTTAACATTCATTGAACTGCGAAACTGTATGTATTTACAGTATTAATTTTTTTAATTGGGGCAAGTCTTAAGAAAATTGGTTTCATGCATATAAATTCCTGTGTAAAACAATCCCGTTTTGCTCATTCAAACTGTACAAATTTAGATCAGGTTGCCGATTTTATTTTTTTTTATGTTTATGTTACACAAGTTATTGCCTTAAGTGTAATTCAGTGAAAATCAGAGAAACCCAAATATACATGCAATTTTAGGCCTCTATGCTGTCAAACAAATGCTAGAAATGGCATTAATGCTTGTGCATGTTTGTTGTCGTTTGAAATCAACCTTCAAATGTTGTGGAGTTTGAATCATGGAAATTTGTTTTTGTTCTTCAAAGATGCATGTCTTGTTCAATAAGTTTCTAAATCTCATCTCTCGTGCTCTCATTGGCTCAGTAGCCCGATCTTGGCATTTTGTCACTGCATTGTTACCCATTCTTTTGTGCTGGTTATGCTCTGAATAAGATTTTTTCTGGCTACAACCTTGCTCGTACAGCGCTATGATCTACCGCATCGCTCGCTCGCTCATTGGCAATAATACGTTTTAAATATTTGATGCTTTAGGCGTGCAGAAAACCGCTCACCTCAAGGCATTTAGGTGTGTGCGGAGATGTGCGCGAGCAATCGCATGCCTTTCAGAGCAAGGCTTGATTATAGAGTACATGAATGTATGTAAATGAACCAGATTGCAAGGTAAAATGTAATATAGTGTTATGTAACAACAATAGGAAAAGGCCAGTGGCAGTATGAGTTGACTAGCTACTTAGTGGTAGCTTGAACTAGAATTACATGTGGCATAATCAAAGATTTGGTCACAGATCACATATGAGAGTATATGTGACCCTGTGGTTGTAATCTTAGCTTGTTAAATGAATAATATTATGAAGCAGTGAAAATAATATGAGAGCTATCTTCCAGAGATTGACTAGCTGTATACCAGGGCCCAGTTGTTCAAAGGTCGATTATCCCACGGATAATAACCGTGACATCCAGTAGGTTTTGTTAAGAGTTAACCCTGAATTAGTGCTAATCTTTTGAACAACTCCGCCCAGCACATCATCATGAAAAAAAAAACACATCTAGTAATAAACAATTAAATAAATAAATAAATAAATAAATAAAATAATAAAGCACTAAGTTGTTATTTTATCTACACAATGCTGCATAGGACCTAATTTTCAATTACTTTATTTTCATTTTCCAACCCTTAAAAATACCAAGCTTTTGTCTAATATAGAATTTCCCTTAAAACCCTCTAAAAAACCTGAAGTAACCCCCCTGGATTGCAGGTTGGCCACCAACAGGAGAAGCCTCTATTGCAGATGCCTTTTATGGTTCCAGGGGGACTGGAATCACAAAATATGTCTGCAACAGAGACTACAACAGGAGTTGGTAATCATGATAGTTGGGTGTAGTATCTTGCTCAAGAGCCAAACACAGTTGTCTTGCCGAGGATTCAAATTAAAATGTTTGGATTACAAGGCAGACAAGCTACGCACAATGCTACTGCACTATTGCATTGCCTATTATATTTTTACCCCTTTTGTCCCTAGCCAGCTTATCAATTTCTCACTTGACCTTACACAGGCCCATAGGGAGGGGGTGTGATGGGTGCTGCAAAGAACGACTCTTTTTGTTAACCAACTATTCAAAAACGCAGTATCTTCTTTGTGCATCAAATTGAAAACACTATCGAGTGATTTAAAAAATAGCAAATTAAAAAGCACATATAATATATATTTCTGTTCTGATTCAGTGTTTGTGAAATACAAATGCAAGGTTCTCAAAAGTTATAAAGACCATTTGGCCAAAAAAAATTGATTTTTAAGTTCAAAGGATTGAATATTTTCCATGTTTTAAGTTGGTTCTGGCTGCCTATATTTCAGTCTCGGACAACCTTAGTAATTTTCAAAATTTCGCCCAGGGGGTTTGTCCCTAGTTTCCTTCGCAGCTGTCATGGCTTCCTTTTGTGGGGGAGGAAATAGAAGCCACGATGGCTGCAAAGGGGACTAGCACGCCCCCAAACCCATCAGAGTCTTGTTACTATAGGTTTAACTTTCTTCAGTACTTTTAAACTGAAGTATTCCTGTATCCTTGTCAGAAAAGAAGACCAAGTGAAGAACAAGATCAGGAGGCCGAAGAAATGGAACAATGAGTCTGTTTGAAAGAGAAATGAACCAAGTGAAATTAGCTTAAAGCTGTTAGAATGAATCGATAGAAAGCTGGATGTTAGTTAGTACTAGATAATTTGTAAATTTAGTACCACTAGAGCATACAATTAGTATAAAAATTTAGTAAATGCCAAAGCAACAAATATCCATTTTTGCACACTCTGATTGGCTCCCGTAACTTGCGATCCAAGACTAATTAATTGATTTTGAAACGGTTTTGAAGCGTGTGTGCTAAAAAAAGGAAAAAGGTTTACCTTGCATTATTTCTTTGAAATTAAAGCACATTTTTCCTTTTTAAGAATAAATATAAATGTTAGGAAAACATGACCTTTTGGTGACAACATTTCACCATTATCAAATGTAAACTAAGGACAAGGAAAGCTTTTTCTTTTATTTACATTTGATAATGGTAGCATTTTCTTAATTTACATTTGATAATGGTGACATGTTGTCTCCGAAACGCCACATTTTCCTAGTGTTTATATTTAATCTTAAATGTCTTACAAAACCTTCCGTTTTTCCTTTTCTAAAATATTCCCCTCAGGGTCAGTGCCTAGTAATTCCCGTCTCTGAATAGATCCACTGCTATTTACTTACCCTTAGGGGGATAGTTGTCAAATATTTAGTTTGTGGTGGTTGATTTGTTGGATTTGTTCATTTTTTTCTTATTTATTTGCTACATTATACGTACATATCTGCTGTTTCATTTCTTACACCAATTTTTCTTGTTATATACTTAGACTTTCACTCGACAAATCAAGCACTGTGATTGGTTGGTTCTCGGTCACGTGTTTCTGATCAAAATCAAATGTATCCAGACCGGGATACGATTGCGTAGTTGTTGCTCGCCCGCCATCTTTGTTTGTTTGTTTTTGCTATATGATTGTTTAAGGGAGGTCTATATATATAACAAAGCACTTGAAATATAGTCCCTCGGGAAACAAGTTTTGTTTTCCCTCGAGTCCTGATGTTTCCCTCGACTTTGTCTCGGGAAATATCGGTACTCTCTGGAAAACAAAACTAATTGTTTCCCTTGGGACTATACATTAAATGTATATTGTTTTCTTGTTATTTTGACTTAACAGCGGTTCAGCAGAGTCTAGCCCTAATGCAAGCCCCTAGTTGCTGTGAATACTTTTGACGTGGGTTTCAGGGCTCGAACTTTCCACCTATAGGTGGCCAATGTTACCAAAAAGTCAATTCTGGCTACTAGATTTTTCTAGAACTGGTAGCAAGCTGGCTACTACAAGATTAGCTAAGAGTTTTAAAGTACTGATGAAATATAAAATTTTAATGCCTCAGTGGATAGAATTTTGTCAAAATATTCTATGGTTCTCGAATTATAAACATTTAATGTTTTAAACTGATGACATCACAAGTGTGACAGGTAAATTTGCATTTTATTTAAATCTGCTGGCAATCTACAACCTTTGGATGATGTTTAACCAAACATGGACTGATGATGTATCTTGAGGTTTTCTTCAGAATAGTAGTAATTTCCCTATGTCATGGCAACAAAATCGGTTCAAAACTCCCATTCCTTACAAAACAAACTTTCTGCTATTCCAAAAACCTTTCACCAAGGTAATTAAACTACATCTTTGGTTTTTTCTTTTACATGATAAGAAGAAAAGAAATATTCTAAATTGTTGCACAACTACTGGTTTAGCACAAAAACCTCATAATTCAAAAATTCACGTTTGGAGTCCGGAACCCAGCTTGTTACTATGACAACAAAAATTAGTAACTATTCTGGAGAAAACCTCGAGATACATCGTCAACCCAAGTGTTGTTTTAATGCCTCCAATGGTTATGGATTTTCAGCAGATTTTAAAAAAATGCAAATTTGACTGTCACACTTGTGACGTCATCAGTTTAAAACATTTTGAAAATGTTAATAATTCGAGAACCATAAAAGATTTTGACGAAGTTTTTTCACCGCTAGCCCTCTTTAATCAAGGGCTATCCACCGAGACAATAAAATTATATATTCCATAGGCACTTTTTAAAATGTTTCTAACAAAACTATATACAGTTTGGTGATCGAATGAAGCTTATTTGTTTTCTTGGATAAACATCTGGAAACAAATCTAAATCCAATAAACCAGTTCGGAATCCCAGAAACACAAGCGCGCGCCGAGATAAAATGAAATATTCATCAAACTTAAGAAAAGAATAATGAACTCCCATCCCACTTCATTACGTTCCTTTGTTTAAGTTTCATGAATTTTACATTTTATCCCGACTTGCGCACGCGTTTCTGAAATGTCGAACTGGCTTATTGTTTTTGTGCACACAGCTACAGATGCAGTCGAAGTATGGATTTAACATTCAAAATATTTAACGGCTATTAAAACTTGCGCTCAGACTACCAAATTTTTGTCCCTGGTGGCTAGCTAGATACTCAAAGAAGTTAATTTCGAACCCTGGATTTGTAGGTAAAAAGAATAGATGCTTTTAACTGCCATCATTTATATAAAGTACATATTAAGTAAGTTTGAGAGCTGTAGAAAGTATCAAAGTAAACTTTTGATCTAAAGGTGCATATTGTAGTTGTAAGTTATTGTATATGCTGTATGATGTAAATAAACAGGCTTTGTTGAAATGGTTTTGCTCCAAATCACAATTAGAGAATGCCTTTTATACGTCTCAGAAGGTGATTTCATGGGGATTAGTACTAGGGACCTATCGCAACGAAACTTAACCAGTTAGGGACCATTCATTTTTTATGGATAGGGGGGGCTGGTGGTTTTTAAGTAATCTCTGAAAAATATTGCATGGCCCCCCTATTTTCCCTTAAATTTTTGAGTGACCCCCCCTCTCAAACCACTAT
>JAOBRD020917401.1:0-12485 GCA_027575215.2 Hydrozoanthus sils | reverse complement strand
GGGAGGGAGGGTTGATAGAGGGGGGGAGCTTAACAACTTTCTGGCTTCAAAAAGAGGGGCCTAATCAGAGAGGGGGGCTTATTCGAGAGAAGAAGCTTAATTTAGACAAATTGCAGTATGTACTTGTAATTCATAACTTGAACCTAAAAAGAGAGCTGATCTCATTAGACAATTATTATGCAAACTTTTTGAACAATTTTGTTACTATCATTTTATAGAGCCTTCATCAATACGAGTATCATTTCAAGTAAAAAACTTGAAAAAGCTTCTCTGTTTTGTTCTATTTACAAACACTGCCATTCTTAGGGTTTGTTAGGGTTATCATAATATTTTTTCACATTATCACATCTTCTAACCTATTATTTCTCCCTGTTCATGCACCATTGTAGCCAGATCTCTGAAGATTTCATTCACACCAACTATGTCTGTCTGAAATGAAATGAAACAAAAATGTGACAATCTTCAGAGAGGTCAAACTCTGACATGCTGTAATTGACCAAAGGCAAGTGCAAGAGAAACCGAGAAAGAAAGAACCCAAACTGCCCCAAGTGGGATTTGAACCAATGAAAACCCTTTCATATGGCAGCTGCTCTAACCACTCAGCTACAGTCTACTTGAAGGGAATGAAACCAACCTAAGATAAGCCAGGCAATCCCAATCCCCCACACTTGCCAACACTCTTCTCGGAAACATGGATTACTCTTTGAAGTCATCACAGAACTTGACCACTCCTGAAGACTATGTTACAGGACCATGGATGTATCAAAAACAATAATAATTGTTTTGTGAAAGAAAAAATGATTTCAACTTTGTGTACCTACTGTATAATGTGTAAATTTTGAATCAGGAGCAAAAAGTTAAGAAATTGTGTCTTGAGCATTAGAACTGCTGAACATTCAAATCTGTTTACAGACTCTGCACTCACACAAGTCTGCTTATTTTTTTTGTTTTCTATGAATAAATCCTTTCTTGAGCCTGCTTTCCCCTTCAAGCCAGCACTTATCTCTAGTTTCTGCACAGTGCTAAGAAGATCTTGACTCCCCCTGGACTGGACACTAATCCATTGCAGGTTAACCCCCAGCAGAACTGGTACTCATTTATAAGTCAACTGGAACAAGTTGGGTAAAGTGTCTTGTTCAGGGACACAACACAGTGGTCTGAATGGGGCTCAACTCACAACCCACAATTATACAGGCCGTCGGAAGCAGAGAGCGCCCCTGCCTCCCCAATAATTTCTTGTCTTTTGTAGTTTCTATGTTAGAATAATTTTTAATTTAACATTGAATGTGCTTCTATGCTATGCTCCCAGCCCCCCCCCTCCCCCCCAATATCAATTTTGTTCCGATGGGCCTGTTACAAGTTGAAAACATGCTAACTGCTCAACAACTGCACCAATGATTGCATTCTATGCACCATTTCCCTTTTTATCAAAAGTCATCTTATTTTGGTTGGGTTTTCCAAGACAAAACTGCACATTAATGTTGCAAAAACTAAATGGGACTGATGTCTAGGGCTCTACCTCAAGTTGTCTGATGGCTCTTTCTCTTTCTTCAATCAGTTCAAGAGATACTTCTGCCTCATCCTGCACCTGAATTTGTCCACTACCATCCCCAGTCCTGAGAGTGTAAGAAACACCAGGTATTTTTTGATATTTTGAAACATCAGGTTCAAACTCACATTTCTTTGAAAAATAAATTAGCATGACTTAAGGGGAAAAATAAGTACGGTTTCCACAAAAAAATGGCTTCATTATTTATGAAGGTCAATTTCAGGGTTCATTTTAAAAATAAAACTCACTCTTACTTGCACACTAGTTAACTATTACAGGTTAAAAAGCTAAAGCTACTTTGCAATATCAACTTAAAATATTTGATTGTTCTAAATCATTGCTGTCAGAAGTTTTAAGGTGCTGATGTTTTAGATATTTGCCTTTTCTAAGAACAAATTTTTCCTTCTGGGTAATGAGCATAAAATTGATAAACTTTGAATTAAATATTTTCATTGTATCAATTGCTTCGAAATGCAGTTAACAAATGATTTCCCTTACCTAAATGACACCAGTCCTGCATCCTCACTGTGTCCACCCATTGGCTGTAGTAATAATAATAATATTAATAATAATATTAATAATAATAACAACAACAACAATAAACTAATAACAAAAATAATGATAATAATAATAATAACAAAAACAATGATAAAAATCAATATTCAAATTGATAACTATCTATGGCACCCTGGATATGAGGTAAAACAAATCATGTAACAGTGCTGGGCCAAGTTGTTCAAAAGATGATTCACCCTAATCCAGGGTTAATTACCATGACAACCAATAGGTTTTGTTTAGAGTTAACCCTGGATTAAAGTTAATCAGTTTTCAAACAACTGGCCCCTGGGGAAATGGTCAAGGGATCTAGACCTAACAATGGGAAAGTTCTTTGGCAGATTCAGGGATGTATAAGATTAGAAGAATGCAGAAGACTGCCATCTCTAGTTCTTTCACCAAAGTGTGAACTTTCTCTAATGGATAGCATATAACTCAGTCTACATAGTTTTTAAGTATCAGAGAATTTCAGATTGTTTTTTTAGATTATTAGATTTTATAGAACATTATCATTTTAAAGGAATTTCTTTGCTCTGACTACTTTGTTTGTTTTTGCATTCACACATTTATCAACTGCTATAATAAACAGCAATAACAATAATAGTAATCATAACAGTAAACAAGCTAAACTATTACAGTGATGAACTAACAATTTAACACTGACAGTAAACGTTTAAATTAAACTCACACTTGAGCTCTGCCCCATGGAAACTGCTCTCGCTCTTGTTACAGACTCTTTTTCTTTTTCAGCTGCTCTCTAAAAGTGAGGAAAGAAAGCTTCAAAGTTGCAGTACTCGGCCTGCAAGGTTTATAGTTTGCCAGTCAGAGCAATTTTAATATTCTGAAATCCTGATGGAAGAAAAACAGTATCTAAGACATACCCTTTGGCTCTGTTGAAAATTATTTAAAGCTGCTGTGAAGTTTTCTCGCAACTTGTCCATCTGCATCTTTCGCTGCCGCTGTAAATAGAATGAAAAGTACTTCATATCATATCATTAAACAACTTGGTAGTCCCCTGCTCTAACTTTTTTTTTGCTTAGTTTTTGTGGGGTGTGTCACCTTATTTTTCACAAGGCAAGTGCCACCTTATTTTTCATGGTGTAAGTCACCTTAGTTTTAATGGTGTGTGTCACCTTATTTTTCATGGCTTTTACTTTTTTTTTGCTTAGTTTTTGTGGGGCATGTCACCTTATTTTTCACAAGGCAAGTGCCACCTTATTTTTCATGGTGTAAGTCACCTTAGTTTTAATGATGTGTGTCACCTTATTTTTCATGGCATCTAGCACCTGAGTTTTCGTGGAGTGTGCCACTTTATTTTTCACAAGGCAAGTGTCACCTTATTTTTCGTGGCATAAATCACCTTAGTTTTCATGGCATATGTCTCTTTAGTTTTCATGGCGTGTGCCACCTTAGTTTTCACAGCATGTGTTGCCATCAATGCTGTCCCATGCTCTCCCTTTCTTTGCTTCAACAATTCCACCATTAGTTTGAACCCTTGTTACATCCTTCTTACTCTTGTAGAAGCCATTTTGTCAATAATATATCGATAATTATTACTGTACAGTATAATATTAATAATATTTTCTGGAACAGTTCCTAACACCAGGACCACTCAGTTACATCATTCAGCTAAGTACAGCCTGCACCTGTAGATATATTTCATTTTCTTATTCGATGGCTAAACTGGAAGAAACTGCAGATAAATTTTAATAAACTGTACACTTGTACTAATCCCACAGTTTCTACACAGTAGCAAACTTATGAAACATAAATAAAATGGTTCACATTTCTGCCTTCGTTCTTTAAAACATAAATAAAAGCATATCTGTTGAATGTTCTAGTGTATGTTTTACAAGCTCTAAAAATTTGTTGTAGGCTATAGAAGATAAATTATCATAACTGGTTTTTGTTTAAAAAGGTTTATAATAACATTTTTGGAGACACTCTCCTTCCTCAATTGTGGGAAGCTTGTGCACAACTGAGGAAGGAGAGTGTCTCCAAAAATGTTTAAATTATAAAGTGTTTTAAACCAAGATTTTTAATTTTAGGCCTGAATGGTACATACAAAAAACAATTATGAAAGTATATCTATACTAGGTAAAAAGATAAAGTAGCCATATTATAAGATGTTTTAAACTAAACATTTTCTATCATATAGAAAGTTTACACTAAAGATGATCTGTTTCATTGAAAATGTTAAGTTTAAAATATCTTGTAATGGTTTTAATCATTTTCATATAAAAATGGTTAAAAGTTGTATTATATTAACCATCATGATTCAACTCTTCTCTCAATATAGCAGTTTGCCAAACTTTTCAAGACTTGCCAAGTACAGCCCTTCTTAGCACTATAGATTATTCAATGACTTGTAAGTACACCATATGAAACATTTGTGAGATCTGTACAACTTAGATTTACATTACATATACTTCCCTGCTGAGGAAACTTAGTATAATTACCTTTTCTGTAGGTGTATTCCCATCAAGGTACATGAGCTGTTTGAGGTAGGAGTGAGTTTCTTTTGCAAGTTTCTGGGCAGTTTGCTCAGTTCTTTGCCTACCAAAACAAACTCAAATCTGACTGCAGTCTTACAAATATAATATTGTTTAACAATTGGGCATGTTAATGCCCTTGTCAAAATACTAAACTATTAATAGCTTCAGAATGTAATTATTAATTCAATTGATACATTTAGAAAATGAAGAGTGCCAGCAGGAATAAAGTCTTGAAAATTAAATGGTAATAAAAAGTATTTACTCTGACATTAAAATTTTACAAAATACATTTTATTTGAAACCAACACAAGCTTTGTTCCAAAGTTTAATTTATATTTTGTAAAGTTTTAAGGCTTTTTCTTTTATGATGTGAACATTTTTCCTGTGTCTCCATGATGGCTCAGTCATATATAAAGTTTATCTTCAAATGGAAAAAAGAGATTTCACAATTAATCATAGTGACACACCATCTGTGGACAGGGACATTAAGCTGTTGATCTAGTCTCCTCAACACTATTGGTTGGTTTGACAAAGAAGAGCCTCTTAGTAGTAGAGTGTCAATTAAGTCATTATTATTATCATTATAATTACCAACTTTGTTATTTTTATTAACATTAATATTTTTATTATCATTATTATTATTATTATTGTTATCATTATTAATATTATTACCATTACTATTATGATTATTATTAGCATCATTTTTATTATTATTATCATTATTATCATTATTATTATTATTATTATTAGGTCTACCCCTAAGCCAAAGAAACACTATGATTCACTTACAGTTTGTCTCTCAAGTTGGGTGTGTCTTCAGATGTCCCAATTTTCTCCACATACTTCTGCATGTTCGCAACTGTTGTAAAACACAATAAGCTTCCTGTAAACTTTCTTTAAAATACTATTAATGGTTTTAGGAGACAATTTACTGGTAAATGAAACCTCCTGTCACCAAAAACACTTTAGAGTCACACCATAAAATCAGTTCTTCCTCTGGATTAATCTATAAATTGTATGATTTGACTCAGACTTAAATATTTGTGTTGTAATCATGCCTATGATGGTATAGTATATACAGTAGTTAAGAAGTCAATTTAGATTTTTCAATCCCACCCTTCTCCCATTTATCAAGAAACACCCCCCCCCCGCTTATAATTATGTTTTCAAATATTTTTGGACTCCCCATTTATTCTGACCCCCTGATTATTTGGCACCAAAGAGTTTTCATTTATACAACTGTGTCAACTAGAACATAACTCTCAACCAGTTTTAATAAGACCCTGTTATTTGAGTACAACAAAAGAGAGCTAGCACGTTGCTCCTGCCCTAATGACACTAAGTCATTAAAGACAATATGTAAGAAATGCAATACTGCGTACATCCTGGACACAACCATCTAATGTTTGTTTTTAGATTATAGCTTTTTGTTCTACCTTAACTACTATTTTTTTTGTTTAATATGGGCACACAGTAATTGGCTCTCAGCTGTTGTGGCATCCCTGTCTACACCTCCTGTATATTTATCGTGTTTCTTTACTTTGTCTCTTACTAATATGCGTGAACACAATAAAAGCAAAGCATAATAAAATATAAAGTTGTGTGAACTTTCTAAGTTGTTCAAGGACACATTAATAGTCATCTGGCTTGGGCTCTAACAAATGATTAGTACCCTTTGAAACTTTTTTTTTCTAACTGAAAAGCACCCACTAAAATACATATTTATAAATTAAATTATTCTTTTTAGTGGAAACCAGCTAAAATACCACTGTTACATGAATACTGCAAGCTAATTGCATATGGCTAATATAGGTAGTATACTAGTTGGTTTCTACTATTAAAACAATTGGACTACTTGTGATCACTTTCTATGAATTAAATAGTCAATTTTTCATTTCACACCTCAATGACTATTAACTTATAAATAGAAAATTCCACCTAGCAGTCTAATAAGTTATTTATAAACTATTGAAAATACAAAATTATAATGACACAGTACCATTATTAGTTAGCTGCTGTACATTGTTACTAACACAGTTAGATAGTCGCACATATTCTGTATCTCCATTCCTTTGACCTGAAAAAATTATGACCATCATTGAATTGATGTAGTAAATTTAATTAGCAATTTGTGTTTCTGCCTAAATTACTCACAAGCATGTGAATGCCGAATTTCAAAATTCATGAACGAAAATTATAGAATTTAACAATTTTGTCAATAAGCCAGTTCGGAGTTTCAGAAACATGTGTACAAGTCTGGATAAAATGTAAAATCCATGAAACTTAAACAAAGGATTCAGGAAGCTGAATGGGAATTCATTATTATTCCTTGATCTTAAGTTCAATGAATATTTCATGCACAATTCTTGATTGAGCGTATCAGTTTTCTCACACGTACTTGAATGATGCTATGCAAATTATGATTGATTAAAGGCAATTTTAGGAATGAAAATTTATTAAGTGGAAATCTCAGTATATACATATGACAAAGACGAAAACTCCATAATTACCCCCTCCTGTTGCTCCAAACTGCCCTCTACTACTGTATTCACCAAAGCTTGACATTATCTGTGGTGTCAAACAACCTGTTAAAAATAAATCAACGTAAGTGTGTTTCAATCTAAATGCTTGTTAGCATATAATAAACAGTTGCGCCTGAGAATAAGTAACCTTAATTAAAATAATTATTTTACACATCATGCACTCGATGCAGCGACTGAAAAATGTGTTAGTCTCTTTAGAAATAGAATGCCTTCGATATGTCTTCAGCCTTTTCTCACCTTAAAGAACACATATATGATTAAAGAGTACTTCATACAAGAGAAGTAAACTATCTATGACTCACTACCAGTTGTAGAAGAACGAAAGAAAATGACGTAATTTGATCAATTTTTAGATACTACGAACAGACGTATGATACCAAAATCTTATTCTCGTGTTAAGATATTTTTTGACTCCCTCAATTGACTACCGAACTGTTCTGTGTCAAAATAAGTTTTATTTCAAAGAAAAACTTTATCGTTCGTCGATTTCGTGAGTCGAAACAAACTCGTATTGAAATCCTATATATAAATTTGAACTCGAGTCCAACATTTCATTTGACACAAGCACATAATGACATATCCTCAGACTTCAATCACATAGTTCGGCCACAAAAACAATTTTTCTATCGTATATTAAATTAAAACCAACCTGAAATTACTGTTTCGAAAGCTTTTCACCTTTAAGCAGCTGAATGATCGAAGAAAGCCAAGCAAATTTCTGGATTCAGGAACACCACTTTCTGTTTTTAATAATTTTCGGTACACGCAGTACTTCAAGTCAGCAAGACATCGCCTCAAAATGCTCTTGGGAACTGGGCCCTAGTGATCCCATATTTGGGGTAAAAAGCGATTAGGCCCTTAGCAACAACATGGGAAACGTGTCTATGGTAACCGATCGATTGTTACTCCCACGTGGCAACAAACACCACGTTCAGATAAAAGTTGAAAGCCCCTGGATTTCGATCACTTGTTCTCATATTTTTTAGGTAAAACCACGGGAGGTATTAAGTTCTAGTTTTAATTTTAAAACACAAAGCTTAACTCTGTTGATTTGCTGGGGAAAAGGTACGTACTATAAGAAGTCTTCCCTAATCAAATTTACGGAATTAGAAAATGTAATTATCGATACTTCGACACTAATGTACAGTCGGTTTTATTCGATTTTGAATCGATTGATTTCGATCGATGAAGCCTAACTTAATGAGATATCTTTCTCTGTAGACTCATCATGGGATGTTCAGCGTCGAAAGCTACGACTGTGGTTGTTCCAAGTCAAATGCCAAACAAGAAAGACTCTAATAACAACGATAAAACAACAGAGACTCGAGACCAAGAACCAGTTGTTAGACAAACTTCCGGCTGCAAGAAGATCAAAGTGAAAGAGGTAGAAAATGACTTACAAGGAAGCTTAAGCAGTTTATCGTCAGCTTCAAACGATGATATAAATAAATCAGATCGCGAAAACTCGGCAAAGTCAACGAGAACGACCGACAGTGGTCTCGGAGAGTTAGACGACCCTGAAATTATTACCGAAGAAACAGTGGCCGCAGAGAAACTTGAAGCTTTAAATATTGACGAAAGACCAACAACACCAGGTAAATTGACAGATTTTCTTTTGGGCCGACGTGTTTTATTTCTTCTTTGAACAGGGTAACTTTCTGTTCATCGTGTACACTTAACATATTTGATTGTTTGTTTGCGAGGTTCTTAGATCACGCTAAACAGACACTGCTTATATATGTACTATGCAATTTTCTTTTTGGAATGAAATAAGTTCTTAGTCAAAGAGTTTGTGTCATTCGGTGTTATAGTGTTATTCGATATCAAGCGAAATTGGCGTTGCTGGAGCTGATTATGAAAGCGTCCCTTCTAACTTTACATTCTCCTCAGGGATTGTTCTTTGTTTTGATAATCTGCCCAAACAAAAGCGACGTACTAAGTGAGTGACTGATTCAAATAAGTGCAAACAAGTTCACAAGCCTTTCCATATTTCCCGTTATTAATATTGGTATTTGGTAACTTTTTTCTGGAACTGTTGTTTGTTATTCATCTTCATGGACTGAAAATTTTGACAGAAAACCAGAGTTGCGTGATTCGCATTTCTGGCGTTTTTTAAAAATAACACTATTGATAAATTGTGCCTAAGTTGACTTCTATTACATTTTTGTTATCGCAAAATAACTTTAATTTTGATAGCTATACTTTTTTTCTTTGCTAAGATAGTTTTTAGAAGGATTTTTATTCTGCGTAATTTTAGATAGTTTCATTATCAATGTGTATCATGTTTCCTATTTTCTTTTCCTTCAACAAATAAGATGATATCACAACAGGGTAGCTGCATGCTTTTTCTGTACGTCTTTGTTTATTTCTTTTTAATTAGATCTTCGTATTGAAGGTTGCAAAGTTGCAAGGAGAAAGCCGCTTAAAGAAAAACGAGTGTCGTTTGGTGATAGGCAGGAATTTGAAGAAGTAAAGAACAGAATCAATTCTCTTGCCCCTCTGGGTGGGGTTATAGAGAGGCCAGAGAGCCGAGGAGGCATGGCTTTTGACATCGTATTATGTCCAGAGACAGGAAACAGGAAAAAACGACCAAATCATTTGAGAAAATTGGAAAAACGAAAGAAGAGATCTAAAAAGTTTACCAAAGAGCAGCTGGATGAGAAGCTAAGAAATGCTGATAAAAACCGAACGGTAAAATGATCAAGCTGATTTATCGGTGTTGTGTATGGACGGCAGAGCCAAAAGGCACTGCCCCCCCCTCCCAAAAAAAAATGCAGCCTCCTATCAATGATTTCCTGGCTAACAACAAGTTTTGAATAGGAATTTCAGATTTTATAACCAACTATTACATTTTCCACAGGTTCCCCCCTCTCCTCAATAATTTTTTGCTTCCTCACACGTGTTGCTATCAGTTCTGTTGAATTTACTTTGCCTTTTAATCATGCAGTTGTGACTTCTTTAACCACTCAAGAAAATCTTGTTTTTGAACATAATGAATCTGTAGTTATTTGAATCATGTAAACTGTTTGGCATCTAGTGATGAAAATATTTTTTATTTTCTCTCCTATTTTTGTGTTTCCAACAATTTTTTTGAATGCTGTCGATCACTTCGCTATAATAAACAATAAGAACCAACGTTATAGGCAATTTTTTTACCGGAGTTACGCCCTCATGTTTAAACTTCAGTTCTGTAAAAGCTTAATTGTCTAAACTCTATGTTTTTATCATGAAATTCAAAGTTTTTCTCTTTTTTTTTTTTTTTTGCTGCTACAGGAACATAAACGACAGATAAAAGAAAAGGCACAACAAATGAATTCAAGGGAAAGACAAGTCAAACTGGCTTTAGATGAGTTTGCCAGAAGACAAATGGAAAAAGAAGATGCAGTGGAGGAATGCTAGCAAAATTCGCAAACCAATAGTTTGTAGATAGGAGTTTTAACAAAATTTAACTTATACAAGAAAATTGTAAATAATTAGTATACATATTTGTGCATGTGTATACATTATATTATTTTTGAATGCTTTTGTTCTAGTAAAAAAAATGTTCTTGGAATATAGGTATTTCAAACTTTTTATTTGAGGAACATACAATATAGGTCTCAAGTTTGCCTGGTTCAACCATGCAGACACTGTTGAATACTTAGAAGATCAAGTATAAGACTATTTTTTAAACTTATCAGGACCAAATAAAACGTTTTTAACCAGATATTGAATTACAAATCTAAACTTTTTTACTTTTTTTTATCATTAAATTAAACTACTTTGAGTTAGTCAATGTGTGCATGGAACAAAACTTTCCTTAAATACTTGTAAGAAAACTAAAGTACAACGAAATAAAATAATGGTCATGCATTTAACTGAATGGAGTTATTCTCACTTTAGTCTTTAAATGATTGTGACATAAATTCTCTACATCACAAGCCCATACAGTAATTTCTCGTCATTCATTGCTTCCATGTAAGAATAACACTGACTGCACCCCCCTCCTCCCAGCCTCCCTCCTATTTTCAAGTCAGCATCCCATTTGTTTCAACTCTGAAAACCCTAAAAAATCTCTGTACCTTTTATAAGTTATGGGAAAAAAGTAGGTGTCTGGTTCCCCTTTGCACCGGCCCCATATAAAGATAAAATTTTGCATGGTCCTTTACAATTGCAAGACCAACGAAATTGAGTTAATTGCTGGAGAAAAGGATTATATCACATAAATCACCAGTTTGTAAGTTAGTTTGAAAGTATATGGTGTCCCTACTCTAGCTCCTGAGAGTAAGGGGGGTTACTCCCTATATTGGTCTGGTAGGTATGAAGTCCGTCGTACTTTTTAGGGGTGAAAATAGTCAGTCCGGTATTTTTAGGAATTGTTAAAGGAAAACCGGTGTTAAACGTGGTATAGCCGGTAGCCTGGTATTTTAAGGTTGAAAAACGCGAAGCTATGAGACTGTTGCAGTCACTTGTTTTGGTAAACGTGCGTACTGACAAAAGTCCTTCGGCGAACACCCTGCTACGCGCTATACGCGCGCGCCTTTCTTTACTGCATATCACGTTCAGTGCAACAACAGGGTACTTAGCGCCAACCTGCTAGCTATTTAAAGAAAAAAAAATTCAATTTTCAATTGGTATTTTTTAGGGTCACTTTCAAACCGAAAGTTATTTCTTCCCTTGATATTTTTTAGGGTGTTTTTGTGATTTTCCTGACGGTCACCCCTACCCTTCCGATCAACCCCGGAGTACCCCTCCCCACCCAGGCTCTAGCTCACTCTCAGCTGCTTGTCTCACTGGTCTTGTCACGCAGTAAAAAATTAGTTAATAGGTGAAAAATATAAACGACCAATTACTGTCCTCTGGGGTTTTAAAAAAAAAAAAAGTCCTGGGACGCTAAATAATGTTTCGATTTTTTTTTCTCCACCCACCACCCCCCAGGGCTTACGAGTAGGCCTAGCCACAAGTTGCCCGGCAACTATCGGCAACTTTTGAAATTTTCGGAAACTTTTCAGATTATCGGCAACTTTTAAGATTTTTGGTAACTTTCGAAATTTTTAACACTTTTAAAATGTTTTTACCATTTTGCAACTCTTTTAAGCTCTCGATATGCATTTTGACCCTTTAGTTGCTTTAGAATAGCGCCCATTGCCTCAGGGGACCCCCAGGGAATTGTTTTATACAGGTATAGAGTCACTACTGTCTACCGCCGTTCTCAAGTTGGCGGACACAAGTAGTAAATTAAAATTATTCCAACTCAGGTGAATCTAAAGGCAAGCTAGGAATGAAACAAATCTGCCTAACTGGTCTTCTGTTGTAAAGAAAGTTCTTTTAGTGCACAAGTTTCCGAGCTCTGTCTCTGCTGCC